>JXCR01129465.1:34612-52586 GCA_002079205.1 Phalaenopsis hybrid cultivar
AAGGGTTTTGACCTCCTTGAATCTTGGATGTAATCTTCACTTTAGTTGTAAATCTCAACATATTTTAAGAAATCAATTTGCCAGATTGAAAGTAAATTAACATCGAAGTGAAAAGATCATCACAATTTTTTAAACATTTTCATGGCTTCATCAATTCAAATCACCATTTCACAAATCTCAAGACAAGGAGAAAGACAAAGAAAACTACTCAGATCTCATGGGAAAACACACCAAAACTCGGAATTCATATATAAAATCAAAGTCATACAAACTACAACAAGTAAATAACTTATATAAAACTCAGAATTCATATATAAAATCAAAGTCATACAAACTACAACAAGTAAATAACTTATCTTAATTTCCCCCCACGAACACTCCTCGAAGTTCATCTGAATCTCTTCCTTTCTTTACAGCACACAAAATTCCTCTTCTAAGTGGCGAGGAAGAAATCTCCCACTTTCCCTCCACTCTTACAATCTCTCGAAGAATTCCTCACACTATTGGAACCTTTCTAACCTCCAAGAACTCTCTCTGGCACTTCCCCCTCTCCTAGACTCCCTTCTTTCCTTCAATTTTCTGCGAAAATAGTCTTTTAAAGTTGTGGATGAGCTTTCCCAAGAGTTGCCTAAGCATCCTATCAAAATTTGGCCTTATCTAAAGCCAGATTGGGCATAACCGCCGAGCTCGCCGTCTGTGGCCTCGAGGGCTCCGTCGGCAGACCTTTGTAATGAACTAATTCTAGAGTCTCAAAAAAATGTCGTCATCGGCGGGGTCTATGGCACCGTCGGGGCCCTTGTTCAATTTTGCACATTTTGGTCCTTTTTTCTCCAAATTTGCTCATTTTTGCATCTTTTTGCTCCAATGACCCTAATTAATCATTCCGGCAATGAAACATCAAAAATACCTTTCTTTAAAGTGCAATATCATCAAAAACAGTATAAAATAAGTATTAAAATCTCAACATATTTTTCTTTGGTCAACTGCTACCCTCTATCTCTCCATCACTTACACCCACTCTCCCTCACTCTCACACCTTTTAGCTTCATTACTAGCTCTCTGTCTCTCTTCCCTCTTTTGTCCTCACCCTCTTTTGCTTTCTTTCTCCCTGCCATCTTTCTTTCACACTTACTCTCCCATTCTCATGCTTCCCTTCTCACTCTTCTATCTATTTCCCTCTGACCTCTCTATCTCTATCATTATCTCTTTCTCTCTCATTCTATCTCACTCTCATTCTCTATCATTATCCCTCTTCTTTCACTCTTTCACTCTTATTGTATCCCGCCCTCCAACTTACATTCTACCTCTCTCTTCCACCCTCTATCTTTGACTATCTCTGCCCCGCACTTTAGCTCTCTCTCTTTATCTCACTCTTTTTTTCCCCATCCTTTCTCTCTTTCTCTCTTTCTCTCTCTTATTCTATCTCTCTCTCACTCTTGACATCTTGCTTTCCTTCTATCTCTTATTTCTCTGCCTCTCCCTCCCAATATCTCTTCCTCACTCTCTCCCACTCTTTCTACCTAAGTGGGAGAGACCCTCCCTCCCTCCCAGTATTTTTATCCTTCCATCTATATCTGCTCTATCATTATATCATTTTATTCTCATTCTCTCCTTTTGCTTACTCCATCTCCATCTCTTTTGAGGTATCTCTCTCCTCTCATTCTCTCCCTCTCATTTATTCACTCTCTCTACCATGTTACCTCTTATTCTCTCTCCAGCTCTACATTTCTCTCACACTCTCTATCTATCTTCCTCTCTCTCTTTCTCTCTTTCAAACTCTACAAGACTACTAGCTTTATTACTCTCTCTCCACTCATATTCTCTCAGACTCTCTCACATGACAGAGATAAACTAATATAAAGAGTGAGTTAGAGAGAGATGGGGGGTCGACCTGTCTTTCTTTCCATCTCGCCCTCCCTTGTTTCCACAGCCTCTCTCTCCTCTCTCATTCCCACTCTCCTAACTCTAGATCTCTCTCTCCCTTTCCATATTTTTTTCACTCTCTCTATCTTCCACTATTTCTTTCTTGCTCCTTAACTCTCTCTAGCTCTCTATCATTCTCTTCTCTATTTTTTTCTTTATAGTGAGAGATAAGAGGAAACATAAACAAAAGAGGGGGAGAGAACAAAGGAGAGAGCATCTAAATAGAGATGATAGAGAGAGGAGATGGGTTGATTAATCAATGGAGAGAGGAGATCAAGCAAGAGAGTTAGAGAGAGTGTGGGAGAGAATAAAGAGAGAGAGGAAGAGATAGAGGGGGAGCGAGAAAGACATAAAGAGACATAAAAGAGATGGAGGAGGGAGGGAGGGTGGGGGAACGAAGGAGAAAGATAGAGTGCTATATAGGTAGAGAGAGTGTGTCAAAGAGAGAGAGAGATAGAAAGGTAGATAAGAGGAAGTGCAGAGGAGTAAAAAGTTATTGGAGATATCACTCTCTATCTTGATTCTCTCTTTATCTCTCCCTCAAACTATCAACCTATCTTTCTTTCCCAATCTTTTGCTCGCCTTCTCTCATTCCCTCACTATCATTCATTCTCTCTCAATCTCTTGCTCTATCTCTCTATTTATCTTTCCCTTTCTTCACTCTACCTATCAATCTCTCTCTCTCCATCATGAGGGAGATAAAACTATAAAGAGAGATAGAAGGAAAGAGCGATAGAGTTAGAGAGAGAGAGGTTCATAGTACAAGAGAGGGAGGTAGAGAGAGGTAAAATGGGGGAAGGGAAAAAGAGAGGAGATAGAGCCAATAAGAGAGTGAGGGGGACGAAGAAAGAGAGAGAGAGATCAACATGGATGGAGCGAGGAAGGCGAAGATATAGAGATTGAGCAAGAGAAAGAGAGCTAGAGAGAACATAAGAGAGAGAGAAGAGGAGAGAAGAGTAGAGAAGGGGACAAATGAAGAGGGAGGAAAGGAGAGAGGAGAGATAGAGAGATAAAATAAAAGAAAGTGAAAGAGTAGAGGAGGGAAAAAAAAGAGGGGAATTAAGGTAGAGAGAGTGAGTAAGAGACAGATTAAGAAAGGAAGCTAAAGTGAGAGGGGGAGGGAGGACATAGACAGAGATAACATATGGGGAAAAGTGATGAGCTTAAGAGATAAACAAAGAGATAGGGAAAGATAGAGAGAGATGACAAGTGAGTAGGAGAGTATGAGAGATAAAGAACTCACTTTTCTCTCTTTTTCTCCCTCTTTCTACCTCCCTCACCACCTCTCTCACTTTTATTCACTCTCTTCTCCATCCCTCGCTCCTTCCACTATTTCCCTATGTAATCACTAAGTCTCACGCTTGCTCTATCGCTTCTCTTCTCTATCTTTCATTCTCTCTCCATGTCTCTCTCAATCTCTGTCATTCTCCCTCTTCTCTCACCCTTTCAAGCTTGCTCTCACCATCCTCCCTCAAATTCTTCTCTCTCATTCTCATGTCTCTCACCCTCCTCTCTCACCTTCCGTCCCTTCCTCCTTCGCACATTTTCTGAACTTTCTATCTCACTCCCCCTCTCTCTCTCACACTCTCTTTCTCTTACTCTTTCTCTCTCTCTCTCTTTTTCACTTTCTATCTTACTCTCTCTACTTCTCTTACTCTGATAGAGAGGTACCTAGAAGGACAGATAAAGAGATAAAGAAATCGAGCAAGAGAGAAAGTGAGAGAGAATATAATTGAGAGGGAAAGAGAGATCATGAGAGAGGCAAAGAAGGGAAGGATGGAGAGAGAGATAGAGAGAGATAAGTGAAAGTTAGAGAGGGGAGAGAGAGTGAGTGAGTGAGTGAGAGAGAGATATATATATAAAGAGGGTGAGAGTGAAGAAAGAAAGAGAGAGTGGGAGAGAGAGAACACGATTATAGGTGGAAGTGCAAAGAAAGGATTGGATAGAGGAAGATAGTATTAGAGCATGAGAGAGAGAAGTATAAGACAGAGGGAGCGTGTGAGAGAGTTAGAGAGAGGGTGGGAGAGGACAAAGAGTGGAGAAAGAGTGAGAGAAGAGTGAGTTCGAGAGAGAAAGAGCACTCATTTTATTTTTACCTCTCTTCCACTTGAATTATAGTTTAAAGGAGAGAGGGAGAGAGAAAAATACAGGGAGGTTGAAAGATGGAAATAAATAAAGAGAAGGGAGTAAGAGAGGGATCCTTTTCTTCTTCTTCCATCTTTTATATCTAGTGATGGAGCAGGAGAGTGGCAAAGAAAGATAGAGGGAGCAAAGGAATGTGAAACTTTAAGAGATAGAGGGCGAGAGAGAGAGAGAGAAAAGAGTGAGTGATGAGAGATTTAGGGAGATTGGGAGGGAGATACATAGAGATAGATTCAAACTTTCTTTTTCAGACATTCTCTTTTTTTGTCTAGCTCTCTATTCTCTTGTTCACTCCCTCTCTTTCTATTTATCTGTCTCTCTCCATCACTATGAATATCCCTCTGTCTCCCTCGCCTCTATCTTTCTATCCCTCCCACTTTAAAATATTAGAAAGAGGGAGAGCGAATGAGAGAGATAAGAGAATAAATAGTTAGAGATCTCATTACTCCTCCCAAAAGCTGGAGAGCAGAGTGAGAGAGTAAGAAAGAGAGAGTAGGTACATGTTGAAGGTATAAGAGAGGTTTATTGTACATGTTTTCTTCTCTCAGCTTTCTCTCACTTTGTGTGTCTCCGCCTCTCTTTCTCCTCACGCTTCTCAAAATTTTACCTCCTTGGCTTTCTCACCCTCTCTTTTTTTATCATTCTTCATCTTTCTCACTTTCTTGCTCTCTATATCTTCTCTCATTCTTACACTCTCTATCACTCTTTATCACTTTCTTTTTCTTTCTCTCTAGACATTTGTTTATCTATCTTGTCTTAGCCAAAGGGATATGTTCCTTTGGGAGTTACTCTTGACCTAGAACAAAATGTTCTTTTGGTTCTATTGTTATGGGTAGCTTAAATGGGGATTCTCTTCATGAATGATGTGTTTCAGAGTATTTTAATCTTGTCTTGTTCTGGTATACATTCTTGACATCTTGCACAAAGTTTATCCTACATAAGTTCTACATATTTTTTTTATTATATATTTGTCTATTATCATTGTGTTCCTTTCTTTTTCAATTTATCTCATCTTTGCATCACTGCTATTATCTAATGAGGAGATTTATCTTAAAAGGGGAATTATATGATTATATATAAATGGATAAGCTAACGACTCTGAGTTCCATTGAAAAGAAACAAAAAAAAAGAGATAGAGAGGGAGGGAGAGGAAGTGAGTGAGAGAGGCATCCAGGAGAGAGAGAGTGTGAGAGATTGAGTGAAGAGAAAATGAGAGAGAAACATAGAGAGCTAGGGATCCTGGGAGAGGAAGAGTGTGTGTCAAAGATAGAGTTGAGAGGGATATAATGAGAGATAGAGAGAAAATGAGGGGTGAGTGAGGAGAGTGAGACAGAGAGATAAAGCGAGAGAGAGATAGAGAGATAGAGAGAGAAGGAGAGAGAGGAGGTTAGGGAATAAAGAAGGTGAGCAGGAAAGGCAACTAAAGAGACTGAGACAGGGAGAACGTTGTAGGTAGTGAGAGAATGAGTAAGGTAGTGACAGAGAAGCTAAAGAGACTGAGAGAGCAAAAACGTTGGAGGGAGTGAGAGAATGAGTGAGCTAGTGACAGAGAGAATGGGAGAGAGTGTAAGAAAGCGATGTTTTCTCTCAAACTACTAATCTACCTCTTTCTCTCACTCTTGGTCACCTAAAAAGAAAAAAAAGAGAGAGTTATAGAGAGTATGAGAGTTAAAGAGAGTTAGGAGAGCAAGGGAGAAAGATAGAGAGAGTGAGGATGCAATAGAGAAGAGAAATAAATAATAAGAGACAGACATGGAAAGAGAGATATCTCCCTTCTCATCTCTTTACCTCCCTTGCTCTCACCCTCCCTATCTCTCTCCTTAGACCATCAATCTCTTCCTATCTTTCTCCCACTCTCTGATTTTCATTAACTATCACTCACGTTCTCTCTTTATCTCCCCAGCTCTCTCCATCTCTTTATTAATATTACTTCCCCTCTCTGTATCCCTTGTTCCCTCTCTTCTCTCTTCTCTCTAAATCTCTTTCCTTCTCTCTATTTATCTCAATGAATCTCCCTCATCTCTATCTCTTTTTATTTTGCTCTCACAATGTCTTGCTCTACCTTCTCTCTGTCTTTCCTTCCTCCATCTCACAATCCATCCTTCTGTCTCACTCTCCCATTCTTTATCTTCGCCCAATCAATCAATCGCTAGATTGATGTCTCTATGTCCTCTCCACCTTACACTATCTATCTCTCTCTCCTCTTACTCTCTCCTCTCACTCTCCCCCATTTAATTCTCTCATGCTCTTTGTCTCTTTTGTTGTATCTAACTCTCCTCTCTTTCTTTCAATTTATTTCATGGAAAGAGAGAGATAAAGGGAGAGAAACTATGGATAGAGAGTGAGAAGGAGAGATAGAGAGAGAAGGAGAGTGAGTGAGAGAGTGAGAGAGAAGTAGAGATAGTAAGTAGAGAAGAGAGGAGTGAGAGGGGAGAGAGAGAGCAAGGCTGAGGAAGGATGGATGGAGAGAGGATAAGAGTGAGAGGTGAATAAAGAGCGGGAGAGTGTGTGAGAAACAAAAAGAGAGTAGGGCAGAGAGAGTTGGAGAGAGAGAGAGATGATATAAGGAATGAGAGATTATCAGAAAAGAAAGGAGAGGATATGGGGGTAGAAGAGTGTGAGAGCATCATTTCTCTCATTCACTTCTCATAAGAGAGATAATAAGTGTAGAGCGTGATAGAGAGGAGAGAGAGAATTTCGGAGAGGTTGAGCAAGAGGGAGATATACTGATAGAGAAAGGGAAGAAATAGAAGAAGAGAAGTCAAAATCAAGAGGGGTGAAAAAGAGAGAGATAAAGAGAGTGAGAGAAGGTGTGGTAGAGAAAGGTCAATGTGAGAGAATATATAGGGTAAGAGATTTTCATAGAGCGGAACAATGTATCTCGCTCTTCTTTATCTTTTCTGTCACTCCACCTCCTCTCCCTCCTAATCAGAGAAGAACAAAAAAAGAGAGAGAGGAAGAGTGTGAGACAGATAATAAGAGAGAGAGAGAGAGAGAGGAGATACTCTATTGTATCATCAACCTCTCTCTCCACCTAACTCATTCAATCTCTCACTCTTTTAACTCAATCTATCTTCCTCTCCACCTCCTAGGTGTGATTAAGAGAGATAAAATGAGAGAGAGAGATAGAGAGTATGAGGGAGATAAAGCTATAAAGAGAGATAGTAGGAGAAAATGATAGAGTGAGAGGTAGAGGGATCATAGTACATGAGAGGGAAGTAGAGAAAGGTAAAATGTGAGATAGAATGAGAGAGGGAGAGAGAGGAGAGAGAGGAACTAAGAGAGTGAGGGGAACGGAGGTGAGAGAGAGAGAGGAACACGGAGGGAGGAAGTATGGGATATAAAGATAAAGCAAGAGAAAAAGAGCTAGAGAGAAAATAAGAGAGAGAAAGAAGAGAAGAGAAGAGAAGAGTACAGAAAGTAACAAGGAGGGAGGAAAAGAGAGAAGGGAGATAAAGATATAGAATAAGAGAGAATGAAAAGTAGAGGAGGGAAAGAAAGAGAGAGAGGGAAAATAAGGTAGAGAGTGAATAAGAGAGGGATTGAGAGGAAACTAAAGAGAGAGGTTGAGGGAGGAGATAGACGGAGAAAGAGAGAGAGTGTGTGTGTGTATGAGAAAGTGAGAGAGGGAAAGAGAGGCGTATTCTCTATCTACCTCACTATTCACTTGCAACAATGTTGATATCTTGCTCTATTTGTTCTCTCTCTCACTGTCTCAAGCTACCTCTTTCACTATAGTGGTAGAGAGAGGGAGGTAATGAGAAAGAGAAAGGTGCTCCATATTCTCTATATTGAGTGAGTGAGAAAATGAGAGAGAAAGAGGTAGATATCAAGAGTGAGAGAAAGAGAGAGAGAGAGGGATAGGATGGCCCTCTCTCTCTCTTGTGTTCTCTTTCTTGATATTACAAGGGAGAGATGAAAGAACGAGAGAGTGGAGAGAGAGAGAAAAAAAGAGTGTTAGGATAGATTGTGTGATAATGGGAGAAGTAGGAGAGATAGATTGATAGGGAGAGTGAGTAATAGGGAGGGAGGCAAAGAGAGAGAATGAGAGTGTGTGTGTGAGAAAAAGTGTGAGAAAGTGAGAGAGAGATATAAAGAGGTATATATCAAGAGTGATAGAAAGAGAGAGAGATAGGATGGCCCTTTCTCTGACTCACTCTCTCTCTCTCATGTTGTCTCTCATTTGTTCTCCTTCTCCCTCCTCTCTCCCTCTATTGTCTCTCTAGGACTTACTCTTCACTCTCTCTCACTTCTTCACTCTCTCACAGCTATCTCTCTCTCACTCTCATTAGAAGGGTGAGAGAGTGGCAGGGATAGGGCCTATCTCTCTCTTTCCCTCTCTATCACTCATTTTGCTCCCTCTTTTTCTCTTTCACTATATATCTCCATTCCCTTCTCTCTCAAGCTCACATTATTATTTGACTCTCGACATCTCTGCATTCTCTATTTGTATTATGTCTTCTCTGTCTCTCTTCTCCCTATCTCTCTTATCTCTCCCTGTCACATTCTACCTCTCCCTACATTACTCTCTTACTGAATCACCTCTCTCTTACTTGATATCCTCTATTTTCATTCTCCCATTCTCTCTCACTTTCTCTCTAACACCCTCCCTCCCTTTATCTCTCTCTATCCTTCTCTCTCATTATCTCACTCTCACACTAACTCTCACACTCTCTCGCACTCACTTTCTCTATCCCTCTCACACTTTCTCTCCCACTCTTACTGCCTCTTTATTTATCTATCTTGCACACATTTCATCACCTCTCTCTCTCCCTTCTCTTCACACTGAATCTCCTTCCTTTTCTTCTTTATCACCATATCACTCACTTTCTCCTTCTCTGCTCTTTCTCTCTCTTCTCTATCTTACTTGCTCTGTCTCTCTCTCACCATAATTCTCCCTCCTTTTAAACCACTTCTCTCTCTTTATTTCTCTCTATCCTTTTCATCATTTTGAGAGAAATAGACTTCATTCACACTCTCTTTGATACTATCTACACCTCTTTCTCTCCTTCTCTCGTTGTCTCTAACAAGAGATAGAAAGAGAGTAATAGAAAAAGTGGAGAGAAAGAGAGACCAAGTGAGCATTCCTCTTCTCTTGCATGTCTATCAGTCACCTTCTCTCACCATCAAACTCTTGCTCCCTCTCTTCACCTCACTTTATTTCTCTCTCCATCTATTTCCCTCATTCCCTCTCCCACCCTTGCTCCCTCCCTTTCTCCTCATATCCCTCTTCTCTTTCTCTCCCTCTATCACATGCACACACATCTCTCCCTCTTTCAACAATTATTATCCTCTCCCATCTCTCTCTAATTTTCTCAATTGCTCTTTCTCTCTCTTCTCCTACACTAACTCTCTCCTACACTAAGTCTCTCACACACTTGCATGCACACACTCTCTCTCTTACTTTCTCTTTCACCCTCCACCCTTCATTTCTTCTCACTCTCCCTCTCTCTGCCCTTTTCTCTGCCTCCCTTGTCCCCTTTTCTAACCTATGTCTCTCTCTGAATTTACCTATCTATCTACAGCTCTATCTCTCTCTTTGCGTCTTTCCCCTTTTAACTCTCTTCCGCTCTAAATCTATTTCGTACTCTCTCTTCCAATCTCTCACTCTCTCTTCTCTTCCACACTTGCTCTTTTTCTCTCTCTCTCTGGCTCCCTACCTCCTGCGCTCCCTCCCTCTTAACATTGAAAAGGAGGAAGTGAGGGAGAGAGTGAGAGCATAAATGAGAGAGTGTGTGTGTCAAAGAGATGTATAAAGAGCTCTCACTCTCTATCTCTCTCATGCTCTTTTTCTTATAATATATTGTTCTCTTCACTTATCTGGGGTGTGAAGAGAAAGGGAGTGTGAGAGATAGGTAGGGAGAGAGTGATAGTGACTAGGAGAGAGAAAAAAGACTAATAGTTTAAGGAGAGAGAGAGTAGTGAAAGGGAGAGCGAGGGATAAAGAGAGAAAACTATAGAGAGAGAAAGAGAGAGTGATGGAAAGAGAGATTGAGAGGTAGAGTAACGAAAGGGAAAGATAAATAGAAAGATAGAGCAAGAGATTGAGATTGAGAATGATAGTGAGGGAAAGAGAGAATGGATAGAGAGAAGGAGAGTGACGGATCGAGCATGAAAGAAAGGTTGATAATTTGAGAGAGAGATAAAGAAAGAGTAATGATAGAGAGTGATATCTCTATTCTCTCTCTACGCCCCTCTAACTCCCTCGCTCTCTACCTTGCCATCTCTCTCTCTCTCTTTCACACACACTCTCCACCTCTATCCCACTCTATCTTTCTCCTTCGTTCACCCTCCCTCCCACCTTCATCTATTTAATGTCTTTCTATGTCTCTCTCGCTCCCCTTTTTCTCTTCTTCTCTTTCTTTATTCTCTCCCATACTCTCTCTAACTCTATTACTCAGTCTCCTCTCTCAATTGATTTATCAATCTCTCTATCTCTCTATTTAGATGCTCTCTCCTTTATTCTCTCCCTCCTCTTTTTTCTCTATTTCTTCTTATCTCTCAATACAAAGAGAAAAAAGAGAGGAGAAGGATAAAAAACTAGAGAGAGGTAGAGAGCATGAGAGAAATGGAGGAAGATAAAGAGAGTGAGAAAAATATGAAGAGGGAGATAGAGATCCAGAGTGAGAGAGTGAGAAGGAGAAAGCGAGAGAGAGGAAGTGATAACAAAGGAGGGAGAGATGGGAAGAGAGACAAGTTGATTCCCCATCTCTTTCTCACTCACTCTCTATATTAGATTATCTTTTTCATGTGTGACAGTCTGTAAGAATAGAAATTGAGGGAATGAGTAAGAAATCTAGTAGTTATGCATAGTTTGTAACAAAGAGAGAGATAGGAAGATATATAGAAAGTGTAAGAGAAACGTAGAGTTAGAGAGAGATAAGATAATGAGAGAGAATAAGAGATATCATGGTACAAAGAGTGAAAGAAGGAGAGTGGGAGAGAACCGGGAGAAATATCTCAAAAGTGAGGGTGAGGGCGTGAGCAAAATAGAGAATGAAAATAATAATACATAATGATAGACTAGATACAGATGGAGGGGTAAAAATACTGGGTAGGATGGAGGGTCTCTCTCTCTTAGCTAGAGCGAGTGGGAGAGAGGTGAGGAAAAGATACGGGAAAGGATAGGCAGAGGAAGGAAGAAGAGAGATAAGAGATAAAAGGAAAAAAAGATGTCAAGTGTGAGAGAGAGATAGATTAAGAGAGTGAAAGAGAGAAAGGGATGGAGAGAGAAATAGAGAGATAGAGAGGGAAAGTTAAAGTGAGCGATAGAAAGAGATAGAGAAAGAAAGAGCAAGGTAAAGAGGTGAAATTTGATAGGAAGGGAGCAAGTGTATTTTATGGATAGTAGTGTTGTGTATGTAGAGAGGTGGGTGTTGGGGAAGAAACAATTTGAGTCAAGTGACGACCAAAAGTCTCTAACTGAGGTTCCTTATTCACATTATCATTTTACCTTTCTACCTCATTTTTTCATTCTTGATCTCTTTCTATCCGTCACATTAACTCTCCCTCTCTCTCTTTCTCTCCCCATTCTTTTTTCTCTTTCACTCTCTTGATCTATCTCTCTCACACCCTTTATATCATTCTTTCCTTCTATCTCCTATCTCTCTTCTCTCTCCCTCTGCCCCTCCCTCCTCATATCTCTTCCTCACCTCTCTCCCACCATTTCTACTAGAGGGAGAGAGGCCCTCCATCCCTCCATATATTTTTGTCCCTCCATCTCTATCTGCTCTATCATTATATCTTTTTATTCTCATTCTCTATTTTTTTTACTCCCTCTCCCTCACTTTTGAGATCTCTATCCCTCCCCCTCATTCTCTCCCTCTTTTTCTTTCACTCTCTCTATCGTGTTATCTCATATTATTTTTAATTATCTTATATCTCTCTATAACTCTACATTTCTCTTACACTTTCTATATCTCTTCCCCTCTCTCTCTCTTTCCAACTCTACAAAAATACTTACTTTCTTACTCACTTTCTTTATTTCTATTATTGCCACTCCCTCTCTTCTGCTCTCTCATTCTCACTCCCTCTACCTATAGCTCTTTTTGCTATCACTATCTCCCTCTTCGTTTCTGTCTCTCACTCCCTCCCTCTCATTATCTCCATTATTCTTCTTCTTTATCTCTCACTTACACTCTTCTCTCCTCCCTCCTGATCTTTCACTTTCCCAATCACTCCCCCTCGCTCTCACTCACTCCCCCTCACGTTCTCTCTAATTTGTTCTTTTTCTCTCTCCCTCACTCCCTCTATTGTCCCTCTGGCTAGCACTCTTACTCTTCCCTTTCACTTAGTTGTCTCCTTCTCTCACTCGCCCTATCTCTATCACCCTCTATCTCTCTCTCTCACTCTCATTAGAAGGGTGAGAGAGTGGAAGGCATATGATATATCTCTCTCCCTCCCTCTCTTATGTGCATATATGCAAGACAAGATCATGGGGATTGATGTTCTTATTAGAAAATCAAATTTGCTATGCCAAAACCAAAAAGAATTGTTGGAAACTCGAATGAGAAGCAAGAAACAAACAATAAAATCATCCCATATTACCTCTCTATGCTTCTCAATCACCATTTTTCTGAACAGTAGCATCTCAAATTTGCCAATAAAGCTAACTTCTCTATCAGCCATTTATGATATGCAGGTGATGTAATTTTGTTTTTTCATGCTTCTAAACCAGCAGGAAAGAAGGTGTTTAAACTGTTGAATCAATTCCAACAATTCTCTGGTCTCTCACTGAATCACAATAATTGTCAACTAATTTTTAGCAAAAATACCACATCTGCTTCCAAGAATTGGATAGATTATACTATATTTGAATCTGCTACCTGCCCTCTTCTTTATCTTGGAGTTCAATTAGTCAAGGGGAGAAAAAGGCAGACCCAATTTGATGAAGTGGTATCCAAAATATCCTAAAAAATCTCTTACTGGACCAATGCTTATCTATCACAATGTGGAAGACTCACTTTGGTTAAAAGCATCTTATCTTCTTTCCCCATGTATATAATGCAAATGTTGAAAATGAAAAAGAGCACCCAAAAGACGTTGGAGGTTATGCTAAATAAATTTTTGTGGGAGGGAAGTCATAAACAATTTCATTGGTTAAGATGGGAAAAGTTATGCCTTCCTCTTTCTGCTGGAGGATTAGACATTAAATCCTTCCAGCAATTACACCATATTTTCTACTGTAAGTTATGGATCAATTTTAGAGAAAAAACCTCATTGTGGGCCAAATTCATGAAGTTCAAGTACTATAAACACTCCCATTTAGCAACCACTATTAAGAAACCTGGGGACTCAAGAATATGGACTGAACTCCTAAAAGTCAGAACTACTGCTGAAGATTTATTCATTTGGGATGTTGGGGAAGGAAAAGTTGATTTCTGGCTTGATAATTGGTTACTTGATGGAAAGCTATACTCTTCCACAACTCTTGATCCCACCTTCAGCCTTCCAATTCAGAAATACTGGTTAAGTCAATAATGGAACAAAGACTTGCTAGCTTCTATGGTGGATCATGAACAGGTGCATCAAATCACCCAGCTCCCTATCACCCCCCAAATACTAGACAGAATTATTATTAAGAATCCTCATCACATCTCTCTTACTAAATATGCTTACTGCACTTTATACCATTGGCCTTCACAGGATTGGGGCAAAACTATGTTGGTGAAATTCCTTAGCCCTTCAATGTCCTTCTTTGCTTGGAGATGTTTCCACAAAATCATCCCTACTGATGACATCCTCAAAATTAAAGGGTTAAAAGGCCCCTCAAAGTGTTATCTGTGCTGTCAACAAGAGGAATCTTTCTCCCATATTTTTTTCTCCTGTCCCACTACCAAGGAAGTCTGGTTACAGGTTATTACCAGATTTAATCTCCCATTTCAACTTAGTTATGGTGATACCTTTTCTGATTACCGAAGACAATGGAAAGACAATCAGGTAGATCTCATTTCTTTCATCATTACCTGGTTCATCTGGATGGTAAGAAATAGTAACAAATATGAAGGCTGCTCTACTAATTCTGCTCAAATCAGCATCGACTATTTTCAAGATCATTAATTTCATGGGATACAAGGTTAAAAATTATGAGTGATCATGTAATAGCTCTCCCTCTCCTCCTTTTAGCATTACTTTAATCCATTGGAGCAAACCTTTGCAACCTTGGATTAAGATCAATACTGTTGGCAGTTTTAAGAGGAATAGTGCTGGCATTGGGGGGATTTTCAGAAACCATACTGGGAAGTGCCACTTGTATTTTCATTCTCCTATTTTGGCCATTAATGTTATGCTGAAACTTAAGCAGTTGCTTGGTCTATTAAAATTGTTGTTTCTATGGGTCAGAACCACCTACACTTAGAGCTAGACTCTTCATGGTTGGTTCAAGCTTTCAAGGAGCATCTACCTCCTCCCTGGTTCCTGGTCTCTCATCTCAAGCTGATTACAAATATGATAGCCACTTACAACCTACAAATTCATTGGACCCACATCCTTAGGGAGGCAACAAGTGTGCTAACTGGTTGGCTACTCAGGGTGCTTTATCCTTTGCTCCAAAGATTGATGTACTCCCTCCTACAGATCTTTCTTTATTGATAAGGGGAGACCTTGTTCTCTTCCTTATACTAGATGTACTACTTCTTCCCCAACTTAATGAAATCTTAATATTTTTCCAAATATACATACATATATATATATATATATATATATATATATATATATATATATATATTCAGCAAAATATTAAGATTTCATTAAGTTGGGGAAGAAATAGTACATCTAATATAAGGAAGAAAACAAAGGTCTCCCCCTATCAATATATATATATATATGTATATATATATACAAACAAGTATAAATATAAATATATATATTCCTTTTCACATAGCATGAAGATGAGGGATGGCCAAACTATCCCCATGTAAAAGAAAAGATAAATGAGAAGAAGGAGATTGTCCATTTGTAATATGTTCAGTGTTCCTCCCCATGGAAGCCAACCAATGTGCATGACCATTACCTTCTCTGTAAATATGGTTAAATTTCACCCTTCCACTGTTTAAAAAAGGTTGTAATTTGTTTAACCTCCTGAGAATATACCAAGGAGGAGCTTCTTCTTTCAGCAGTATCCTGATACAAGTAATAGAGTCAAATTCTACTATCAAATAACTTAACTGACAGTGATAAGAAAAAGTGATAGCCCAATAAATTATTATCATCTCAGTCTCCAAAGAATCATAAGCCCAATTTGGAGAAGAGAAATATCAAATGCACTTTCCCTGGGAGTTTTTAACAATTCCCCCAAAGCCTACTGAATCCCTGGTATAGCTGTCATCTGTGTTCACTTTCAAACAGCCTGCTGGAGGATGGGTCCATAGAATTAAAGCTGGCTTGAAGCTCTACTGAATTTTAGTACTTGGCATCCAATTCTTAAATAGATTGGGGAAATGATGGTGTTGTATAATTTTCTGGATATAAGAAGTGTAGTTGAAAACCACAGACTTGACAAATCGCTTAAGATCCTCATACTTGGCTTGATTTCTACTTATCCAAATAAACCATGCAACCAAACATGGAATTACCAGTAGATTAGCTTCTTTACAGTCCCACCAGCAAAACAAAAACTTATCCCAACACACTGTAAAAGTATTAACTTTAAGCTGTGTCAGCAGTCCATACCAAATCCTTTGAGAGAATTCACATGTAAGAAATTGGTGCTCTAAAGTCTCTTCCTCAGCATTACATAGATAGCAACATGAGGGTCTCCTCAGGCCTTTCATTTTCAAGGTATCATCAGTAGGAAGCAAAGACAACCACAACCTCCAGCAGAAAAATGACATTGAAGGTGTTGACCACTTACCCCAAATGGCTTTCCTTCACATAACAGGTTGCTAATGGAAGAACTTTTGATAAATATATGTTGAAAGTTTTTGTGAGACAGATTATTTTGTAATGAGTTTGTCCTTTTGATCAGTAGAGAAGGAAGTATTCTTCACCAGTTGAATCTGCTCATTGTTAAGTATAATGTGCAGTAATGTGCAATTACACTAGTCTTCAGACCAGTAATCTTTCACCTGAGATTGATAATTGGGTTTGAGGTGGAACAAATAAGCTTCTCTCCATTCCAAACCCATTTATCTAACCAGAAATTAATTTTCCCTTCTCTTAATTCCAATATGAAAAGCTCCTCAGCTTGATTTTTGATTTCTAGTAGTTTAGTCCATATCCTGGAATCACCCAATTTTTTAATGACAAGAGTTGGATGTACAAACCTGCAATATTTCCCCATCATATACTGAGCCCAAAGGCTATCATGTGCCCTAAATTTTGTCCATAATTTACATAGATTAATAAAGCGTAAGTGCTGGAAATCCTTAAAACCCAAACCTCCATCATGAAGAAGCTTACAGAGTTTCTGCCAAAAGAGCCAATGGTATTGCTTCTTCTATCCAGCCCACAGGAATTTATTAAAAATTCTTTCCAAGAGAACTTGAGTACCTTTCTTCATGGTAAACATTTGGAGGGCATAAGAAGGGATGTCAGTTGATCCCGTACCTAATGCTTATGCACAGTATAACAATAGTTCTTATGGTATTTTTCACTTATATTTCCTTATTTTGTAACAAAACCAAAACTTGATCCTGAAGAAAAATAAAAATTTACAAGTAATATAGGACTTTTTGATTAAGACCTGAATATCAAACCCACAGGGAAGATTATACAATATGCACTTTTTAGAAAGTTTTTCTATTTTTAAAAAGATAATTACTTAAACTAAAAATGATTTTTGTAGGAATTTAAAATTAAAATATTTTTGGTACTTTTGATATTTTAACAAAACAGTAAAAATATAACTAAAGTTTTTTGTAGAAGAAAAGTACTAAATATGAAAGCATCTTTCTTCTTATCATGAATCAGTAATAAGTATAGGAATTCTATTGTGGAAGTATGCAAATGTAGTGAAAAGTACTTAATATGAAAACTTCTTCTTCTTATCATGAATCAGTAATAAGTATAGGAATTCTGTTGTGGAAGTATGCAAATTGTCAAATAGGAGCAATAATATTATTTACTCTTACTAGAGATGCTATAAAGAACATTGGCTAATTATGATGAATCAGTAATAAGTATAGGAATTCTGTTGTGGAAGTATGCAAATTGTGTTGTGTCAAATAGAGCAATAATATTCTTTACCCTTACTAGAGTTGCTATAAAGAACATTAGCTAATTTAAAGTTTGATTAATATTCTTTACCCTTACTAGAGTTGCTATAAAGAACATTGGCTAATTTAAAGTTTGAATATTCTGAAGATCGGCTAGGCAGAGAAGATACGAGTTGTCACTCTAGAGTTCCCTTAATTCCCTCCACCTGGGGGCTAACATCTCGAGCCTAGGCAGGGAAGATACCAGCTCTCACTCTAGAGTTCCCTCGATTCCCTCCACCCGGGGGCTAGCATCGCTAGGCAGGGAAGATACTAGCTCTCACTCTAGAGTTCCCTCGATTCTCTCCACCTCAAGGCTAATAGGTAGGGAAGATACCATCTCTCACTCTAGAGTTCCATTAATTCCCTCCACCTGGGGGCTAACATCTCGTATCATAACCTATTTACCCTTACTAGAGATGCTATAAAGAATATTGGCTAATTTAAAGTTTGAATAGTTCTGAAGACCGGCTAGGCAGAGATGTTATAAAGAACATTGACTAATTTAAAGTTTGAATAGTTCTGAAGACCGCCTAGGCAGGGAAGATACTAGCTCTCATTCTAGAGTTCCCTCAATTCCCTCCACCTAGGGGCTAACATTCTTGTATCAGAACCTAAAAAAATAAACTAAGTTGGGGGCTTTAACCTGTCACTTTAAAGTCCTCGAACTCTACACCCATCAATGAATATTTCCCTATTTATTTGCACTCAATCAT
>JXCR01129466.1:5497-18789 GCA_002079205.1 Phalaenopsis hybrid cultivar
CCTCATAATGATCTTACCTAATAAGTGCTAGAGGTTAGGACCAATATGTGGAACTTCAAGTTGAATAAAGAGAAGAGTTTTGAGCTTCTAATGGTGGGGGTACCTTTTCTAGTTTTCTAAGACTAGTCAGTAAGAAAGTCCTATTGCTAGACCTAGGCTACTAAAGAAATTTCTAGACCTCAACCAAAAGTGAGGTCAACAATCACTTCAAAATTTGTCCTTATCCAAAGCTTGATTGGTCATAACCGCCGAGCTCGCCGTCGGCGGCCTTGAGGGTGTCGTCGGTGGACCTTCTTAATGAATTTATTCTGGAATCTCGGGAAAATCTCGCCGTCGGTGGGGTCAATGGCACCGTCGGCCACCTAGTTCAATTCTTCAAATTTTGGTCCTTTTTTTTCTAAACTCGCTCCTTTTTGCATCTTTTTGCTCCAATAACCCTAATTCATCATTCCTGCAACAAAATATCAAAAACAGTNGTCTCGGGAAAATCTCACCGTCGGTGGGGTCAATGGCACCGTCGGAGCCCTAGTTCAATTCTTCAAATTTTGGTCTTTTTTTCTCTAAAATCGCTCCTTTTTGCATCTTTTTGCTCCAATAACCCTAATTCATCATTCCTGCAACAAAATATCAAAAACAGTATAAAATAGGTATGAAAATCTCAACATATTTTCCTCTGGTCACTATCATAGAAGCTAACTCATTTGAACAAAATCCTAAGATTATCCAGCTTGTGCAGAACAATCAGTTTGGGGGAACTCTTTCGGAGGATCCCTATTTACACTTATAAAGTTTTCTAGAACTTTGTGCTACATTTAGTTATAACGGCATGTCAGACGATGTTGTTAGACTAAGGCTTTTTCCTTTCTCACTAAGGGATAAGGCTAAAATGATTATACTCATTAGCACCTGGCTCAATTAAAAATTGGGAGGAGCTAACTCAGAAATTCCTAGCTAAGTATTTTCTACCTCAAGGACTACTAAACTTAGAAACGATATTATCTCATTTTGTCAGTATAAAGAGGAATCAATATACGAAGCTTAGGAAAGATTTAACAAACTCCTAAGAAAATGTCCACATCATGCTCTGCCCGATTGGTTAATCATTCAAACCTTTTACAATGGATTAATAGAATCCCTTAAGTCTAAAATTGACGCTGTCACTGGTGGATCATTAATGTCAAAACCATTTGATGAAACATATGTGTTAATTGAATTAATGGCTACAAATGAATTTCAATGGCCTTGTTTTAGGATAAATCCTGAAAAGGTAGCCAGTGTTCATGATACAGATGTGATTGCAGTTTTTGCATGTCAGGTTGCTACAATATCAAGGAACTTGGACTAATTTGGAATGAACTAGCCTCAATTTACTCCAATATGTGAGGAAGGTTCATTAGGGCATATGATTGATTCTAACTTGTCATATGAGACTTTAAATACCATAAACAACTAGTATTCTAACTTTTATTACCCAAGTTGAAAGAAACATCCTAATTTTAACTGGAATCATACTACTTGGGGTGGAAACCAACAATGGGAAAATAATCTTGCAAATCCTAATGGAGGTTGGAATAAATAGGGGAACACAAATTATAGGCCTTCATATTCACTGGACTTTAACAATGAACGTCAATTTAAGGATAAGAAGATGTCTATAGAAGATGTGGTATTGCAAATGAGAAACCAGTTGCAAAGTCAAAATGTTGCAATTAGAAACATAGAGAATCAACTCGGACAAATTGTTAATTCACTTAGCAATAAACCCCAAGGAACACTTCGTAGCAACACTAAGATCAACCCTAAAAAGAACAATAATGAACAGGTAGAAGCTGTTCAAGTAAGAAGTGGAAGAGAGATAGAGGATGTCATTAGAAAAGAGAAAGAAATTGTGAGAGAAATAAAGCAAATTAGAAGACCTGAAGAACATGTTTTTAAGGGTCTGAAAAATTAATATCTCCAACTAAAATCAATTTAGAAAGACCACCATCTCCATTTTCTCAAAGACTTAGACATCAAGAGTTGGATAAACAATTTTCAAAGTTCATGGAAGTACTTAAGAAGTTAACAATAAATATTCTTTTCACTGAAGCTTTGGAATAGATGCTAAGTTATGCAAAGTTTATGAAGGAGATATTAAATAAGAAAATAAAATTTGGGAATTACGAGGCAGTTGCACTAAGTGAGGAGTGAGCGCTATACTTCAGAAAAAGCTTCCTCAGAAATTTAAAGATCCTTATAGCCTTACAATTCCTTATGCAATTAGAGAAAGATTATGTGGAAAAGCTTTATGTGATTTAGGAGTGAGCGTTAATGTGATGCCTCTATCTATATTTAGAAGGTTAGGTTTAGCTGATATTTCTCCAACTACTGTAAACCTTCAATTAGCTGATCGATCTATCATTTATATAAAAGGGGTTATAGAAGACATGCTTATTAAAGTGGATAAATTTATCTTTTTTGTATGGACTTTATTGTATTAGATATAGAGGAAGATAAAAAAAATCTCATTATTTTTGGGAGACCATTTCTTGTTACTGGACAAGCTATGATAGATGTGCAAAAAGGAGAGTTAACTATGATTATTAATGACCAGGAAGTCACTTTTGATGTGTTAAAAACTATAAAATATTCAGCTGAGAGAAAAGATGATGATTGTTTTTGGATGGATGAAATTGATTATCTAAGTAAAGATCATTTCCAAAAAAGTTTTGAGAGTAAGTTAACAGATAAGATTGAAATGGACTTTCATGATAATTATAAAATGTTGTTTAAAGAAGACTGTATGTATGTTCAGAAGAGGTGCTAAATAATGGATGTTACCAAAAATAGTAAACTTTTAATTCCATCTCTTGAAAAATCTCATGAACTTAAAATGAATATACCCCCATACAATTTTAAAGCCTACTTATTTAGAGAATTCATCTACACCACTGGTCTTTATATCTTCATATTTGAATCAATCACAAGATAAACCTAAATTTAATGAAGAAATCAATAAAAGATCTCTTATGAAAGAGTTATTTAAAGTCATTGAATGGCATATTCTGTGGTATACAAACAAGATGAATGAGATTCTGATGTTGGGGCAAATTATTAATGCAATTAATAGTTACCCCCCAGAGCTTTTACCTAGTGACCCTGAGATGAACCCTAAGCAGATGAATAATGAGCAATATAAGGTTATCGAACAAATATTTAAAAGAGAATTTGAAGATATGTTTCAAAAGAGGTTCGAGTTGAGAGATGAGGATAAGGAGATTGAAAGACCAACAGAAGAATTTTCTAAGGAATTAGAAAAACTTATTTCCTCAACTACGATAAATAAAGAAATACCACCTCCACCATTTACTTAGTACCAAGGCAAAGAATTAGAAGATAACTTGAAACAGAAGAGTAATCTAGTAGAAATTGATCCAGAATCTGAATTATCTAAAGAGAATATAATCCAAAATTCTGGAGATCTTGAATTATTTTATAGAGATCCATTTCTTATAAATTTTAAATATGATAGTAATATGAAAATTAAGAAAATTAATAGAAGAATATTGGATCTAGAAGGAAATATAAGGAATAATGCTATGAATCAATCTGAAAAAGAAGAGCTGAAGGAAAATTTCAATTCAAAGACTTTGTAGGAATCCTTGGATCTGGAAAAGATTGGGCAATTGATTAAGGATTAATTAATTGGAATTTTGATCCAGATGGAATCATTTGTCGGACTAGCGACGTTAAACTAAGCGCTTTATGGGAGGCAACCCATAGTTATCAGTGTGGTTTGATTTAGTATGCTTAAGATCCATGATTATTAGTGTTGTATTGTGTTTACTTTAGTGTGGATAGATCATTTTGATTGATGATTGGTGGATGTTTAGGTTGTTAGTGATTTGATTTGATCTTTGTCTGTTTCATGAGGGAGATGATTCCTTAACTTCTTATTATGGCTAGACTTGGTTAATCTCTTGTAGTAGTTAGATTGATGAGTCCATTATGACTCGGGTCTCACATAGACTTGAGTTTTATAAGAGACATCTTGAATTTGAACAGTGATAGTTCCATCGCAATTTCATTACTTCCTTTTTTCTAACTTTGTTTTCATTTGGTAGGATTCATGACCCTATTTGATGAATAATATGTAGATGATCTTACACTATCCTTATAATTGTTAGAGGTGCTTAATTAAAAGGAGCCAATATATCAAGGATAATCTTATCTTTGGGATTATACTCTATAAAATCATTTAAAATGTACCTTATTTATCTGTGTAGTCATTCCGTTAGAAATTGGAAGTAAAGTTAGTGAGATGCGATGAGATGGAAGAAGAATTGACCTCATTTATCTTATTTGTTTGTTTGTGTTTGTGTTACAATTTTATAAAACTTGAAGAACATTTTTATATTCCAATGTTGATATATGTTATGCTAGTTAGACTTTTGTTTAGTTAATTTCATTCTGGAATGTTTAGTTTAGATTTACTTTCTACTACATGTTTTCTATCCTGATAAATAATTGTAGATGTTTTTTTATAGAAATTTGTTCTAAACATAATTTCTAAAATATTTTTCTTCCTAGTTATATTTTCTACACTAAATTTTATACATGTTAAAAATCAAGTTTGGGGGTAGGAAGAAAAATAAAAATTTTAAGTGAGTACACTTCCTTTTAATTTAATATTATTGTAAGTATGCTTTAGGCTAGATTTATTTTCTTCTGCAATCATTCTATCCTGATTATGCATGTATATGAATTTGATAGGATGCTGTAGTAGTTAGTAGATTCAACTTTTACTTTTTCTTCCTACTACATTTTATCGAATTAATTGCAACATATTTTAAATTTTAAGTTTGGGGGGAAGAAAATTAAAAAAAAAACTTAACTTTATTTGTCCTCAATAGGCCATATTTAATTTGATATTACTTTTAAAATGATTTGTGGTATGTGATGTTATCTTTAGGTTGCTATAACTTTGATTTTAGGAATGTTAGAAAAATAACTTAGTTGAAATCCTATATAAAGAAACAGATCTAGAGTTAAGATATTTTGTAGGAAACATTGGGAAAATGATTTTGCTATTTATGGTAGAAAGGAGTTGATTATTTGAAAAACTATGATTCTTTGATTTATACTTATTGAAAATTGAGCTTTTATTAAAACCTTTTCTTAAACTAATACTTGCACTTTTAAAAAGTGAGGGAAAGTTTTTAAGTTTTGGAGTTTACAAAGAGGATAGTGAAATTCAAAATTATTAAAGGTCTATCCAGATATAGTAATCCTTACATAAAAAAAATGAGAAAAAAAAGGAGTAATGATTAAAATGATCCTAAAAGACAAAGAAAATAAAGGGTTGAAAAACAATCCATAAAGAAAAAGAAAAAGAAAAGTCAAAAGAAAATATGTGAGGAGAAGCTTGAGGAAAAGCCTAATAAAAAATTGGTTTCACTTGAAACTTTTTAAATGAAAAAACTTAGAAACAATCCTAAGCTTATAACTTTGATTTTGATACGGCTAAAATATGTTCAATTTCTCATATACTTTTAATGTTTATATTTGGTGATTTTCAATGATATCGCTCTTCAAAAGAAGGTATTTTGTATATTTTTGGTTTCAGGTACAAGAAATGGAGTTTTGGAGAAAAAGAAACAAAAATGGTGATCTTGTAGCACAAAGGATCAAGAAAAAAATTTTTTTCCTGCCACATTTTGATATGTCTTTCTATGCTTAATCTCTTTTACACTTCTCACATATTTTTGAATGAAATTACACTTTAAAGGAAGGTAATTTTTATGCTTATTTTTTAGGTATATCTATTAGTAATGCAACGCAACTGAAATGGGGCAAAATAGAGCTAAAACAGAGCCAAACGAAGTAAAATCGTGGAGCTATGCAAAGTGGGCGTCGACGGCGCCAGAGCGCAAAGAGAAACATGACAACAACACCAACTGTGTCCAAAACTATTTCGATGGCCCCCAAAACGGTACTGACAGCGTCCGAGACAGTTTGGACGTGATGTTGGGCGAATTTCTAGAATATTCAATGTATTTGGAAGCTTTTTGGAAATTTGCTTGAGGCATCTCTTAGAAAATTTGTCTTTACACTATAATAGAGTGCTTTTATGTCAGGAAAAGTGGTGTGTGTGAGTGAAAAAAACATGGAGAATGTTTAGAGATCTTAGAATAGGAGTAGAAATGTAGATTTCTACCATTTTGGAGAGATTNAAAGAAAAAGTTCTAGAGTTAAGATATTTTGTAGGAAACATTGGGAAAATGATTTTGCTATTTATGGTAGAAAGGAGTTGATTATTTGAAAAACTATGATTCTTAGATTTATACTTATTGAAAATTGAGCTTTTATTAAAACCTTTTCTTAAACTAATACTTGCACTTTTAAAAAGTGAGGGAAAGTTTTTAAGTTTTGGAGTTTACAAAGAGGATAGTGAAATTCAAAATTATTAAAGGCCTATCCAGATATAGTAATCCTTACATAAAAAAAATGAGAAAAAAAAGGAGTAATGATTAAAATGATCCTAAAAGTCAAAGAAAATAAAGGGTTGAAAAACAATCCATAAAGAAAAAGAAAAAGAAAAGTCAAAAGAAAATATGTGAGGAGAAGCTTGAGGAAAAGCCTAATAAAAAATTGGTTTCACTTGAAACTTTTTAAATGAAAAAACTTAGAAACAATCCTAAGCTTATAACTTTGATTTTGATACGGCTAAAATATGTTCAATTTCTCATATACTTTTAATGTTTATATTTGGTGATTTTCAATGATATCGCACTTCAAAAGAAGGTATTTTGTATATTTTTGGTTTCAGGTACAAGAAATGGAGTTTTGGAGAAAAAGAAACAAAAATGGTGATCTTGTAGCACAAAGGATCAAGAAAAAAATTTTTTTCCTGCCACATTTTGATATGTCTTTCTATGCTTAATCTCTTTTACACTTCTCACATATTGTTGAATGAAATTACACTTTAAAGGAAGGTAATTTTTATTCTCATTTTGTAGGTATATCTATTAGTAATGCAATGCAACTGAAATGGGGGAAAATAGAGCTAAAACAGAGCCAAACGAAGTAAAATGGTGGAGCTATGCAGGGTGGGCGTCGACGGCGCCAGAGTGCAAAGAGCAACATGACAACAACACCAACTTTGTCCAAAACTGTTTCGATGGCCCCCAAAACGGTACTAACAGCGCCCGAGATAGTTTGGACGTGATGTTGGGCGAATTTCTAGAATATTCAATGTATTTGGAAGCTTTTTGGAAGTTTGCTTGAGGCATCTCTTAGAAAATTCATCTTTACACTATAATAGAGTGCTTTTATGTCAGGAAAAGTGGTGTGTGTGAGTGATAAAAACATGGAGAATGTTTAGAGATCTTAGAATAGGAGTAGAAATGTAGATTTCTACCATTTTGGAGAGATTTGTTAGAGGATTTTTAGAGAATCTATAAGGGAATGTTCTAATGTTGCATGGATCAGTGGGAGACTTTATGAGAGAGATTTTCATCTTTCATTCAAGGGAAAAAAAACTAAGTATTTTGTTCTTCATTATCTTATGATTTGTAAATACTTTGCTAGTGGATTTGCTTCATCATGCTTTGTGATGTGTTTTTCTTACTCTTTCTTCTTAATAGGAAATAGGGGCATGAGAGAATTATGTCATTGCTTTCCTTTTACTTTTCTTTTGCAATTATTAGGATTCATGTTTAGAATTTTGGGATGCATGCTAGAAGAAGTTTTAATTATAAATGTGATGGTTTTTACTTGCAATTCATTTACATTACAGTAAAGGCCTGTTGTAGTGTTAAAATTTGTTGTAATTGCATTAAAACCTAAGAAGGCAATATAATTCTCAACAAAGTTGAACCACATTCAAATTCCATTGATGATGAAGTTCATGGGGGTTGGATGCAAATAAATAGGAAAATATACTTTGATGGGCGTAGAGTTGGAGATTTTAGGGTGATAGACTAAAATCCCCAATTTTGTCCTAGGATTTGGAAACTAAAGCGAGAGTTAGCCTTCAGACGAAGGTAAGTGGGAGCTCTGGAGTAAGAGCCAGTATCCTCCCAGCCTAACCATGAATTTAGGGACTAAACCTAGGATTAGCCATTGTTCTTTATAGCACTCAGAAGAGAGTAAGGGATAGGATTGCTGCTATTTGGCACATACAATATTTTTTACATCTCATTTCTTTACATTATCCAATTCACTACATAATAATAGTAGTTTTTAACATCTCTAAATTCTCCAAACCAATTCATCCAAAAAGGGGTTATCTTTAGAATTAACATTTGCATTTATGAATAGTTATTATCATTACATTTAACATTTGTATTTAGGATTAGTTGTTAGATAAAACACCATTTTAATCGGCATTCCAATCTAACGCTTGATAGTAGTATACTAGAACTTTGACTAAGTACCTCTTACCTTGCTTCCCTGTGGAATCGATAAACGGGATTCCATTTGAGCTTTGTATTACTTGAGTGATACGTATACTTGTGTCTATATCATTGTGACTATATAAAATATATAAAATTAATCAAAAAATAAAGTCCGCATCTAATTTTTGGCGCCGTTGTCGAGGATTAAACTCTTCAGGTAGTGGTGTCAACTTCATTAATATAGAATATAAAAAAGTCACATCACGTAACCGGTGCTTATTCCGGTTGTCCCAACATCATAAGATCATTTAATTTAAGTGAATTGCCTACTAAATAGGGTTTCAATCTATGACCATTCACTTTAAATATTTTCTCAACTTTAGGATCTTTGATATCGACAACTCCATAAAGATAAAATTTTATCACAATGAATGGGCCCATCCACCTAGACTTAAGTTTGCCTATAAATAATCTTAATCTTGCATTATATAGCAAAACTTGTTGCCCAAGCTGAAAATTTTTTGTAAGAATCCTCCATCATACCACATTTTCGTCTTTTCTTATAAATCTTAGCACTCTTATAAGATTCATTCCTTAACCTTTCAAGCTCATTTAATTGCAATAATATTTTCTGACCAGCATGCTTTAAATTATAATTAAATTCATTAATCGTCCAATATGCTTCATGCTCAAGCTCAACTGGTAAGTGACAAGCTTTCCCAAATATTAGCCTATATGGAGACATTCCTATAGAAGTTCTATATGAAGTTCTATAAGCCCACAAGGCATAGTCAAGTTTGTCTGACCAATTCATTTTTGTTGGATTCACAGATTTTTTCATAATTCTTTTAATTTCACGATTGGAAAATTCAGCCAAACCACTTATTTGGGAAAGATAAGAAGTAGTAATTCTATGATTTATATGAAATTTCTTTAATAACTTCTCCATTCTTGCATTTCTGAAATGACTTCCCACGTCAGTTATGATCACTCTTGGCATCCCAAATCTACAAAATATATTTATTTAAAAAAAAATTGCAACACTTTGAGCATCAAATCAAGGTAAAGCAACATATTCTATCTATTTGGATACATTGTCCACTGATAACAATATATCTAAATTTTTGAAAGATGGTATAAATGGTCCCACTAAATTTAATCCCCAAACATCAAATATTTCAAACATATAATACAGGGGCATCTCATTTCTTCTAAAAATATTTCCTACTTATTGACATCGATCACAAGTTTTGATATTGTTGTTAACATCTCTAAAGAATATAGGCCAATAAAATCCATATTGTAAAATTTTGTACATTATTTTATCAACACCAAAACATCCCTCAAAATCAGAATTATGACATCTTTGGATAATTTCATAAGTTTCTTCTAATGGCACACATCTTTGAATAATTAGATCATTTCTTTATTTATATAAAAATTGGTCATCCCAAAAATAAGTCTTAGCTTCATATATAAATTTTCACTTCTGTTGGTATGTCATTTCATAGGGTATAATATCACTAATAAAAATGTTCACAATGTCAGCATACCACAGAACATGTCACTCGTTAATATTGAACAATTTTTCATCTGAAAAATGTTCATTAATATCTTTTTTCAAAATAGAGTGGTTTCTCTAATTCAAGCCTGGACAGATGATCAACAATTTGATTCTCAGCTCCGTTCCTATCTACTATTTCAAAGTCAAATCATTACAAAAGAAGAACCCATCTTATCAGTCTGGGTTTAACATCTTTCTTCTTCATTAAATACTTAATAGCAAAATGATCGGTATGCACTACACATTTAGTTCTAATCAAATATCATCTAAATTTACCAAAAATATATACAATTGTTAATAACTCTTTCTTAATTATGGAATAGTTAATTTGAGCTTCATTAAGAGTTTAACTAGCAAAGTAAATTACTTTGAAAATTTTATCATATTTTTATCCTAAAATAGCTCTAATAGCATAATCACTAGCATCACACATCAATTCAAAAGGTTTTCTCCAATCTGGTGAAACTATAATTGGTGTAGTGACTAATTTTTCTTTTAATAGCTTAAAAGCTTATAGGTACTCTTTATTAAAATAAAAAATTACACCTATTTCTAGTAAATGGCATAAAGGCTTAGCAATTTTTGAAAAGTCTTTATTATATCTCCTCTAGAGTCCAACATGTCTTAAAAAGCTACTAATTTCCCTTAAATTTATTAGGTAAGTGATACACCTAAAATATATAGTATTTTTAGCACATTTTAAACCTATTTTTGAGATATTACGCTTTAATGGAAGGTATTTTTGTGTTTTTCTTGTAGATACAAGAAAAAATAGAAAAAAAATGCTGAAAGGAGTGAAAAAAGATCAAATTTGGAGCAAAAAGGTGAAAAATTGTGAAAAATAGTTTTCGCTCCTAAGTGCCAGATCTGGCACTTAAGCGCCGGTTAAACAGAGAGGGTCGTGCCTAAGCATCGAGACCCCACGCTTAAACGTCAGTGGCAATTACTAGATGATTAAAATTAGTTTTCACAAATTTCAAAGAGGTTTTTAAGGCACCCATTGGCTTAATAGGTGGTTTTAACCACCATGGACGAAAATTATCATGAAAGGATGCGTCTCTTAGGAAAATACACCGAATCAAGGTACATTTTGAAGAGAACCCAAAGCACCTCTTGGAAAACAATTAAAGAAAGAAGAGAGGACTTAGAAAAGAGTCTTGAAATATTGGCAAGTTTTGAAAGTTCTTCTCTGGGGAGTTAGTTCGGAGAGATTTTCAGGAACCACTTTTTATTTACTTTATCCTTTTTGTTATTTTGTTTTGAGTGATTGTAAAAGAGAAGAGATTCAAAGGAACTTCAAGAGTTTGGTGGAGCACTTAAGATAAGCTTTTATCTTTTTGTTTTAGACTACTTTTGGTTTTAGTTGAGACTTCTTGTTGGTTTGACAATGATTTCTTCTTTTAAACTAAAGTGTGGTTTTGTTTTCTACATGGATTCTGAGAAGTTATTTTTATCTTTCTTCTTAAAATGATAAGTAATTAAGTTTTGGATGGAAGTTGTGGAGAGTATTGATCTTTAATGTTGGAAGAAGTTGTGATGATTTAAATATATGCACTTCATTTACTTCTTTATTTGGTCAATCCAGATGTTAAAATTTATTGTGAGAACATCTAAAACTCGGGCTGGTATTATCTTAGTTAACAATTAGAAAGAATCACATAAGGTTGTATGAATGAGAATGTAGTTGATATGATTGAGTGCAAATAAATAGGATTGATGGGTGTAGAGTTAGAGGACTTTAAAGTGACAGGTTAAAGCCCCAAACTTGGTTTATTATTTTAGGTTCTAATACGAGAATGTTAGCCTCCAGGTAGAGGGAATCGAGGGAACTCTAGAGTGAGAGCTAGTATCTTCCCTACCTAACCGATCTTCAGAACTATTTAATCTTTAAATTAGCCAAAGTTCCTTATAACATCTCTAGTAATGGTAAAGAATATTAGTGCTCCTATTTGGCACAACACAATTTGCATACCACCACAATAGAATTCCTATACTTATTACTGATTTATGATAAGAAGAAAGATATTTTCATATTAAGTACTTTTCTTCTACAAAAACTTTAGTTATCTTTGTAAGTTGTTACTGTTTCATTAAAATACCAAAATATTTAAATTTTAAGATCCTGTAAAAATCATTTTTAGTTCAAGTAATTGTCTTTTTAAAAATAGAAAAACATTCTAAAAAGTGCATATTGCATAATCTTCCCTTTGGGTTCGATATTCAGGTCTTAATCAAAAAGTCATATATTACTGGATAACAATACGTATGCTTGTCTAGTATCCCTATATAAATATATAAATTAAAAAGTTAAATTCTTATTTTTCTTCATGATTAATTTTTTGTTTTTTTTTAAAATAAGGAAATATAAGTGAAAAATACCATCAGAACTATTACTATACTATGCATAAGCATTAACTCGAGATCAAGTTTTTGGCGCATTGTCGGGGAAGAAAACTAAGTAAATTTATATTTTTAGAAAGTTTTTTTTATACTTTAAATATTATATCTTATTTTGTATGTTTTATTTTATTTTATTTTATTTTATTTTATGTTAGTGTATGCATAGTTTAAGTTCTAAAAGACTGGTGCCCTATAATTTTGAATTAGAAACGACTATTAGAAAAATTAGAAAAACCAAAAAATATAAAAATCTTCAAAAATCCAAAAAAATTACATAAATAGCAAACCAAAATAATCAAAATGCTCAAATTCATCAAGAGATTAAACCTTTAAGAGATTGTGTCAACCCTACTGTAGATGAACTTCATTGTAGTATTCAAAAACCTACTGTAGTGGCNAAAAAATAGAAAAAAAATGCTGAAAGGAGTGAAAAAAGATCAAATTTGGAGCAAAAAGGTGAAAAATTGTGAAAAATAGTTTTCGCTCCTAAGTGCCAGATCTGGCACTTAAGCGCCGGTTAAACAGAGAGGGTCGTGCCTAAGCATCGAGACCCCACGCTTAAACGTCAGTGGCAATTACTAGATGATTAAAATTAGTTTTCACAAATTTCAAAGAGGTTTTTAAGGCACCCATTGGCTTAATAGGTGGTTTTAACCACCATGGACGAAAATTATCATGAAAGGATGCGTCTCTTAGGAAAATACACCGAATCAAGGTACATTTTGAAGAGAACCCAAAGCACCTCTTGGAAAACAATTAAAGAAAGAAGAGAGGACTTAGAAAAGAGTCTTGAAATATTGGCAAGTTTTGAAAGTTCTTCTCTGGGGAGTTAGTTCGGAGAGATTTTCAGGAACCACTTTTTATTTACTTTATCCTTTTTGTTATTTTGTTTTGAGTGATTGTAAAAGAGAAGAGATTCAAAGGAACTTCAAGAGTTTGGTGGAGGACTT
>JXCR01129472.1:0-10893 GCA_002079205.1 Phalaenopsis hybrid cultivar
TATATATATATATATATATATATATATATATATATATATATATATATATATATATGATTATATTATATTATTTTATTTAAAATTAACACAATATTATAAATAGTTATATATAAAATATACACACAATATTATAGAAAATATAATTTTATATAAATATAGGAGCTTTAACAAGTCCCCCTGAAGCAAACCAGAGAGAGGAGAAGTTGGAGAGATGGAGACTAATACAATCTGGGACTCTCCTCCAAATTTAGCCAAAAAAAATTGCAGGTCAATTTCCTTTTCTGTAAATAAATGTGAAAGAGACAGAAATCTCCTTCTTTAATATTTTTACTTGTTTGATCTACTGGAGAATAAGCCAAAGAGGATTACCGTGATCTGTAACATAAGCCAAGAGCTGGGAATAATCCATTTCAACTTGTAGAGAAGGCCATTTGTTTAAAATGGACAATTTGAGAGCCCAAAAAACAGCCACAGATTCAGTCTCTAAGGCTTCTTGAGCAATTGTTGGGCAATGAAAATATTACAAACATCTACCTTAATAGTCTTTGAATACACCTCCAAAACTAGCCCTTTGGGGGAAGAAGCTGCCATCAGTGTTTACTTTGACTTTAGGGAAGACATCTTTGTCCCAGAAGATTTAATTACTGAGGAAATATTAGGACCAGAGCTTTTTGTTATGTTCAGTATGTTGGGGAACTTCTTAAACTGTATGAGTTTTCTAATGAAGGCTAGACAATTTGAAGCCACCTGCAGAGCAGTGGAAGATTTTTCCTCAAGCTTAGTTTGATTTCTGGAAACCCAAATGAACCATGTAGTAATAAAAGGGATTGAGGCCAGCAGTTGCTCCTTCCAACCAACCCAACAAGATGCCAGTATGTTCCACTCTAAAAGCACTGTGTTGATTTTCAGGTTTTGTAGGAGAGAGGACCATACTCCTTGTGAGAAGGGCACTCAAAAAATAAATGTACTGGAGATTCAGTAAGACCTTTGTAAAGAAAACAGATTGAAGGCCCTTTAAGGCCTTTTAATTTTAAAATGTCATCAGTGGGTAGTAGATGATGGAAGGAACTCCAACAAAAAAATGCCATAGAGGGTGTTAAATATTTGTTCCACAGGCAGTTACACCAGGCACACAGTTCCATTGATAAAGTTTAGAGCAGATGGATTTAGTGAGGTTGTAGGTAGAGTTGGACTGAAAACCAGCCTATCAGATCTAATTCTATCAGATGGTAGGTTGTCAATGAGTGTAGTTGAGTGCTGATCTAGGAAAGATTTAAGAATGTCCGTTGACCGAGAATTTCCATCCCAGCAATCCTCTACCAGTAGTTCAGTGTCAAATTCAGCAGGTAAAGGAGAAAGAAATTAAGCAGGACACCATTTATCTAACCAAAAGTTTAGTTTTTCATTACCCAAATCCCACAATAAAAGGTTTTCAGCAGACCACCTCACTTTGAGAAAATTAACCCAAATTCAAAAGTCCCCAAGCTTTATAGTGAGCAAATTGGGATAAGAGTTTCTGCAATCTTTGGCCATCATAAACTAAGTTCAAAGAGTGTTTTGCTATTTGAATTTGAGGCATAATTTTCATAGATTGATCTATTGCAAGTGTTGAAGTTATTTGAATCCAAGACCCCCAGCAGAAGTTGGTTTAGCAGCTTTCTACCAGCTAGCCCAGTGAAGTTGTTTTCTCTGACCCGACCATAGAAATCAATTGAAGCACCTTTCCAATTGGACTTGGGTGCTCTTCTTCATGACTGACATCTGTAAAATTTAAGTTGGGAAAGTTGTAAGAATACTTTTGAACAGTGTGTTTCTACCCTCATTGAATAAAAAGAAAGTAGTCCAACACTGCAATTGTGAATTAGTTTTGTCCACCACCTCATCAAAATGGGTCTACTTTGATCCACCTTTGAGAATAGGAACTCCCAAATATTTGAAAGGGGTGTTCATGGGGGTGAAACCAGTGAAATCAATTATCCATTGTTTAATGCTAAGGAGAGTTCTTTTGCTGAAGAGAACTTGACATTTATCTTTATTTAGCATCAGCTTGGAAGTATGTTGGAAGGCCTTTAAGCAGATATTAACAAGATTAACAGCAGCTCTGTATGCTCTTGAGAAGAGAATAATGTCATTTCAATAAATCAAGTGGCTGATATCCATGGTAGATTTGAGATGATACTTGCAGTAATTCTTTCTTTGAGATGGTTTATCTAGAATTCGGGATAGTTAGCCTAAGGCAAGGATAAATGCAGTGGGGGAGAGTGGGTCTCCTTGCTTCAGGCCCCTAGAAGCTAAAATTAAATAGGAAAATAAATAAATTTTTAATTTTCCTAAAAAAGGCTACATTTCAAATAAAATTTCTATGTCAAAAAGTTTCGTCGCTTCCTTGGCAACGGTGCCAAAAACTTGACCCGACTCGTAATTACACATATATTTATGTTTCTTAATATGTCAAAAACTTGACCCAAATTTATTAAGTGGCTAGTGTGCAAAATGAATGTAAAGTTTGATTTATAGTTTACACATTAAGAGTAATATGCAAGTATACGTATCATCTTAAGTAATATAGCGTTTTCTTTAAAAATCCCAATATCGATCCACTTGGAAAGTAAATTTATGTATTTGACTAAGAAAAACATGTTCTTTAAGCAGTAGAATATAATCTAGGAAATTATGAAAGTGATTCAAGTATGAAATACAATTTACTATATACTACAAGTGCAATTTAAAATTAAATGCAGAGATTCGAACGTAACTAAAATTAGTAAATTCAAGATATTTAAAGAGACTTTCTCCTTACAAATAATTCATAATCAGTGTGGGATTTCAAATGTTTAAAAGTTTAACTATGGTATTGTGCAAATATGAGCATGCCTATTCTTTACTTTTTTTTATGTGTAAAGAACATTGGCTAAAATAAAGATGGCATCGGCATGTATAGTAATGCTTGATAAGTTCTAGTATCTCACTCTTAGATTACCCACTATGCTCTCTCTATATGACCTACCAATGACCCTTAGTTCCAAACTCTAAAACAAATTGATAAAAGAATCTATCCTGTCACCCTAGAAACATCAATTCTATGCCCATCAAATATTATCTCCCTATATATTTGCACTCCCCCTCAGAAGATTGTCACTGCTCTTTCCAAAGTGAAATGTGATATTTTCAAGTCAATAAATTTTAGCCCTCTCGGGTCCATAAGTTTCCTCCAAAAATTTTGACAAAACAAATGGCCAATTCGTATAGTAAATGAAGAACCGGTAAAAATATCATCAAAATTTTATAGGAATAAAAGAAGTTATAAAAAAAATCAAAATCACTTACTTGATTACATCATATTTAAAGGAGAAAGAGAAAAAACTACTCAAAACACATAGAGATAACAAAATAATATTTATAAAACTCAAATGTAAAGTACAAGACTTAAAGACAAAGATATAAATACTTATCTAGAATGTTTCCCGAAGCACTCCTTTGAATTTCTCTGACTTCTTTGACTCCACAAGACTCTTAGAGGACTCAAAATACTCCATAAATCACAAAGACTCACTCAACCTCATTAAGGAGGCTGCCCACTCTAGATGGGTGCCTCCCCTTCTCTAAATGATTCTAAAAGTCCCCACTTGACGTTTTGAATTAATCTTTATATATAGAGCTTCAAAAATATCCAAGGGCTGCTTCACATATCTCTTCAAAATTTGGTGTCATTCAATGGTTCTTCTAGAAAACAACTATGACGCCTAGGCACCAAAACTGTCGAGCCTTGGAGCCAACCGTAATCTACATCTGGTGCCTAGGCACCAGATTCTAGCGCCTAGGTGCCAGTTCAGCTGGTTTTGTCAATTTTCTTTGGTTTGGCCCATTTTGCTAACTTTTTATTTATTTTTATTCTTAAACTCTTTTTCTTACACATGTAACCAAAAACACACAAAACACCTTTCTTTAAAGCATAATATCTTTAAAAATAGGCATAAAATGTGCATAAAAAATAGGTAATTTTAAGTTGGAACATAGATTTGTTTGCTCTCTCAAAGTTTCTCTTCTGTACATCCTTATTGTGCTTCTGACAGTGTTAGCTCCAAACTACTTGTTGTGACGGCTACAGGTTTAAGGTTTTTTAGTTTTGTAGTATAAGTGACAAGTTTTTTTGTTGTTGTTGATCAAGTGTCTTATTTGGGAAACATTTAATTTAATTAGAGCAACACTAGTTAGGATTTCATGGTTCTCTCATTCTGACACCACTATTTTCACTTGAATTTACTTAGTTTAAATGAGTTGTTAAGCTAATTTAAATCGGAGAACTCTCATTAGCAAACGTAGGTTACCTCATCCGAGAAATCCTTGTAAACCCAAAAGGAGTGTATTATGTTTGTTCATTGTTTTGAAAGTTTATATTTAATTTTTAAAATATGTTTTGTTACTTTTCATTTTTTGGTTGGTTTTGCATATAAAGTAAATAAATGCAAGTAGAAAATGTTGTAAGGTAAATAAATAAAATTGCAATACATAAAATGTAAATGTGTACCCGGGCCTCTGCTACCGCTGCATGATTAGTCTCATAAAGCATAACATATTTGCAGGAAATTTAAATAAATCATAGAAAACTAAGCAGGAACATCCGGTATTAGAAAAGTATGAAAATGAGTCGTAAGAAAACACGAGTAAGTAAAACAAAATCTGTAGTCACATATAAAAGACCGAGACATAGTGTACGACATTGGTAAAGGTGGGGAGCTCAAAGTTGGACAGTGTGCTTCCAACCTTGAGTAAGAGCTACCAACCTGATAATCAATGGAGGTAGTTCTAACCTCAATCCAAGAGATTAATCGTGGACCTTCATAAATTTTTATTTTAATTTAGTTTTCATGCATGTAGATTTTAATTTAGGAAGCAAAAGAAATTTTGTTTTCTTGTAAATACTTTGCTAAGTAGTATAGTCCACAGGTTAATTACTTTGATCGAGCTAGGACTACAGGCAACCTAAGAGTGTCAGGGGACCATAATCTCATCAAGAGTCAGTGAATAGTATCATCGATCCTTATCCTCTCCCTTTATTGTGGGTCCTTTAGGTAGGAGATACTATTTTAAATCCCACTTCGTATCCCACATTTTAGCACACATTAGCATTATCATCATCTCCCTAGACACCTAGACCTTAGACTTACACAAGCCTGATGATCCATATGTGGCAAAACCAAATATTTCAGATTGCTCACAAGTACTTAAATACCTTAGAGAATACTCAAATCCTTAAGCATTGGTCAATAATTAAGGATAGGTAGTTTTTAGGTATTTATATTGCTTTGGTGAATTAACGGGTTTTGGGGCATAATTTGGTGGGTCCCTAGAAACTTTGAGGATGATTTCATTCAACAAAGGATAATAGGTCCAAATATCTTCCAAAATATCCAAAAGATTACAAAAGTGCTTGGGGCATAAATCTGAACATATGTTATAAACTTTTTAATCATTTCAAGTTTAATCGGACTTATTATCTTGTTAAATCAATCATTCAGGACTAATTTAATTATGATTTTTTGCCTTATGCTTATCGAACATCCAAATGTTTTAATTATCCCATGTGTGGGGTAACTATTCATTCACTTGACATTTAAATTTGAGGATTATGGGGGTGGACACCCTTAAAGGCAACCTAAGTCACTAAGGAGTCCTTACCCCCCCCCCCCCCCCTTGCACGAGNGTGATGTGCATATTCTCATCAAAGGAATTAAATTATCACTCAACCATTAGTTTGAGGCTTCTAATTAGTGCATTAATTTCTTCCCAACAGAAGCCCCTCACACTAGGAGCTTCCAAACTTAGCTATCTTCCAATACTCAATAATTTAGATAATTGTAATTGTATCCCTTAACAGAAGGGGGTGTGAGTTGGTTTATACCACTTATTTCCTTATGTCTCAATCATCCTAAGAAGTTAATCATAATCAGAACTACCCATTTATGCCTTGGTTTAGTCCTAAATATAAATTGGGGTCAGGGATTCCCAAAATTACGCTTTTCACTTAGGGCCTCCTACTTCATAATTCTTTAAATTTAACTCAAATAACTTTGAAAATTTACTATTACCCCACTCATGGGTCAAATGAAAACATTAAAGGATAATTTGTGATTTTTCATAATTTTATTTAATTTATATAATTATTTCAAGACAGATCTCCTCCATTGTATCTTACCAGCTACTTCTAAACTAAAATTCTTAGTAACTACACAAATATAATACTTCTACCTTTATTACAGCGGCCATTCACAGACCTGAAAGAATGTAAAGCTTCAGTTTCCTTGAAGCCCTGAACACAGTCTTGACCTTCGACCTTGAACTGCCACAAACCAATTTACTCTTGCATTTCTGGAAGCAGTTCTCCTGAGATTGTGCCCAATATTATGCATGTCTTTGCAAATTTCATGCCTAGCTAGGGATGCTAGCCCTGGTATGATCTTTTTCTGGAAATCTCGGAGTCCCTTTCCTCTTCGCAGCCTAAGCCCATTCACATTCTTCTCTCTTTCAGTCCAGTTCAGTGGTTCCGAAATACTGAGGTGATGTTCAGTTTGAACCACAGATAACTGGAGGGCCTCACACTCAAAAGAATCAGATGAATGCAGGGGTTGATTTTTCCCACTGTTACAATCAACTTCTCGCTGATGATCTATAGGGAAGGAGGGCCTTTCAGACGAAAGACCCATGAGAACCTCAGCTGCTGCTGCAATGGTAAAATTCTGTTCTATGCTTAGTTTTTCCTTAGAAGATCCATCGTTTTGGGCAGAATTTAGCTGAGTGGTTACAAAATCATCAGTTTTGGAAAGTGTATCAGGTTCCTCAACTATTTTGTCCTGTGACATTGACATAGTGTTTCTAGTTTTGCTAGCAAAATTGCAACCGTTTGGGAACTTTCTGGAAAGTGCATAGCGTTGAGCTACATCTTGAGCAAAGGCATGAATTGATAAAGTATCTTCTACACTTCCATCACTGCCTAATTTGTTAACCAAATCTCGAATTAAAGGTTGTGGTAGATTGGTAATGTTGTTGAAAGTTATGTTTAAATCCTGCCTCTTGTTATCACTTCGTATCGCAGATAGCAGTTTGTCAGATGAAAAATCTAAATCCAATTTTGTTTGATCGCACGAGTTTATTGAGGAAAAGGAAACGTCGTTTACATTAATAAAAGCTCAGTTATTAGTAGATCCTTTCGCAGGCTTTCCACAAAAATCTACATGAACCTGGCAAGAAAAAACCATAAGCTTATTAGAACTTAACTTGATGTCAGTGCCACCTTTATCTTTTGTAGCTTCCAGAATCAGCTCAAATTTCGGTGATCTAGAAGATTTTGAACCTTGGCCATGGCAACTCAAGCAATCAGCTTGATTATCAGATCTAGCTTCTGAAATAGAATAAGATGACACTGGCTCAGGTATAAATGAAGCTTCTCCTTGGTTGCTTTGATTATGCTCAAGAATTCCATCATGTGCAACAGAAGAAAAAAGTTTAAGATTAATATCTTCCGCAGGATCATTAAGAGCAAGAGAGCACTCATCTTCAAGAGGTAGATTAAGGTCAATAAGCACTGGTTTATCATGTATAATTCCAAACACAGCACGCGCTGATTAGGCGAGAATCGCGGGGCTCTGGCATGCTCGTCGCAATAGCCCGTAGCTCCCCATTTGATCCATCTTGAAATACGGACCAAGGAGCCTAAAATGCATGCGAACTGATGGGTGTTGAAGCTCGATGGGCACAAGGAAGCTGATGGGCGGGATCACCTTCTAATGGGTGCTCCGCCAAACGACCCAGATCTTCTGTGAAGGGTTCAAGTGGGAGCATGCATGTTGGGACTTGAAAGATGGTGAATTATGCCTGAGCAGAGCGAAGCAAGAGGAAACTCTGGTAGAGGCCCACAGCGATACTGACGTGCAAATTGTTTGTCTGACTCAGGTATAGTGACGAAAGACTAATCAAACCATCTAGTAGTTAGTTCCCTCCGAAGTTTCTCTAAGGATAGTTAGAGCCTCGGATAGAGTTCTATCGGGTAAAGCCAATGATTAGAGGCATCGGGGGCACAACATCCTCGACCTATTCTCAAACTTTATAGGTAGGATGGTTGAGCTGCATCGATGAGCCCAACCATGGAATTGAGGGCTCCAAGTGGGCCATTATTGGTAAGCAAAACTAGTGATGTGGGATGAACTGAAAGTCGGGTTACGATGCCCAACTATGTGCTAACCCAGAACCCACAAAGGGTGTTGGTCGATTAAGATAGCAGGATGGTGTTCATGGAAGTCAAAATGTGCTAAGAAGTGTGTAATAACTCACCTGCCAAATCAACTAACCCCGAAAATGGATGGCGCTTAAGCTTGTGGCCCACACCCGGCCATCGGGGCAATGGCCAGGCTTGGATGAGTAAGAGGGCGCAGTGGACGCAATAAAACTCAGGGGACGAGCTCGTGCAGAGCAGCTGTTGGTGTGGATCTTGGTCGTAATAGCAAATACTTAAATGAGAGCTTTGAAGGCCGAAAGGGGGAAAGGTTCCATGTGAATGACACCTGCACATGGGTTAGCCAATCCTAATAGACTGGGGAGGCCCGTCAGAGAGTGCAACTTCACGCGAACTTCGAAAGGGAGTAAGGTTAAAATTCTTGATATGGGATGTGGCGGCTGATGACAATGTTAGGTAGTCTGGAGACGCTGGCGGGGGCCTCGGGAAGAGTTATCTTTTCTACTTAATAGCTTGTCATCCCTAGAAAAGGCTCAGCCGGAGGTAGGGTCCAGTGGTTGGAAGAGCTCCGCACATTTAGCGGTGTTCGGTGTGCCCCCAGTGGCCCCTGAAAATTTGGAGGGCCGAGGGTCGTACACGCCCTGTCATACTCATAACTGCATCAGGTCTCCAAGGTGAACAACCTCTGGTCAATGGAGCAGTGTAGGCAAGGAAAGTTGGCAAAATGGATCCATAACTTCGGGAAAAGGATTGGCTCTGAGGGTTGGGCACGGAGGTCCCAGTCCTGAATCCATCAGTTGTAGGCAGACTACTTGAGCTGCACCTGCGGCGAGAGCGGGTCTCTGCATGCGGGCTATGGAACGAATTGGGAACGGCCCCCCTGGGGGCCTTCCTTTCGCGTCGAAATACTAACTCAGAACTGGTAGGGTCAAGGGTAATCCGACTGTTTAATTAAAATAAAGCATTGTGACCGTCCTAGCATATGCTCACGTAATGTGATGTCTGCCCAGTGCTCTGAATGTCAAAGTGAAAAAATTTAATCAAGCGTGGGTAAATGGCGGGAGTAACTATGACTCTCTGAAGGTGGCTAAATTCCTCGTCATCTAATTAGTGAAGTGCATGAATGGATTAATGAGATTCCCACTGTCCCTGTCTACTATCGAATGAAACTACAACCAAGGGAATAGGCTTGGCAGAACCAGTGGGGAAAGAAGACCCTGTTGAGCTTAAATCTAGTCAAACTTTGTGAAATGACTTGAGAGGTGTAGTATAAGTGGGAGTCATCTCACCAGCAGAAGTGAAATACCACTATTTTTAACATTATTTTACTTATTCTGTGAGACAAAGGTGGGGCCTACCCCTCCTTTTGGCTTTTAAGTCTTGCCCCGGCGTGTCGATCTAAGTAGAAGGCACTATCAGTTGGGGAGTTTGGCTGGGGCGGCACATATGTTGAAATATAACACAGGTGTCCTAAGATGAGCTCAACGAGAACAGAAATCTAGTGTGGAACAAATAGGTAAAAGCTTGTTTGCTTCTGATTTTCATACAAACCATGAAAGCATGGCTTATTGATCCTTCAGTAGTTCATAATTTGAATCTAGAGGTGCCAGAAAAATATCACAAGGATAACTGGCTTGTGGCAGCCAAGTGTTCATAGCGACGTTGCTTTTTCATCCTTCAATGTTGGCTCTTCCTATCATTGTGAAGCAAAATTCACAAAGTGTTGGATTTTTCACCCACCAATAGGGAACGTGAGATGGGTTTAGACGGTCGTGAGACAGGTTAGTTTTACCCTACTGATGATTGTGTCACGATAGTAAATCAACCTGGTACGAGAGGAACCATTGATTCACACAATAGATCATCGCTCTTGGTTGAAAAGCTAGTGGCGCGAAGCTGCCGTGTGCAAGAATATGACTGAACTCCTCTAAGTCAGAATCTACGCTAAAAATGTGGCGTCTGAGCCCATTATTCGCCTACCGGCCGTTAGTAGGGGCCTCGACCCCCAAGGGCACGTGACATGGGCTGCGCCATGTCGGTCACATAGACGGCCGGCACAGACGCTTTGAATTGTAGTTTTGAATGGGCGATGGGCAGAATCCTTTACCGATAACATAAATTTATGATGGTGGATTGTACATGGTAGAGTGAACTTTGCTGCCATGATCCACTGAGACTTGTCCCCACGTCGCGGCAAATTCATCCCCCCCACCTCACCATAGTCGTGCTTGTAGAGGTTGGTTAGCAGGCCTCTGCGATGCGGAGAGCGCGTGCGCTCATAAAATTGTAAGCTTTTTAGAGATTTTAGAACTCCACGTGTCCTAAGTTTTACATACGCCCGTCCAGTACATTAGATGAGAACGCCTTGGGGTGTTGACGGGCAAGAACCGGGAGCCCTCTTGGTGTTCCTGAAAATGTAAGCTTTTTTGGGATTTTGTAACTCCCTTTGTTCCAAGTTCCATGTACGCCCTGCTGGTACATTAGAGGGAAACAGCTTGGGGCGTCAGTGGGCAAGCACGGGGCACCTCCGCGGTGCTCCCAAAAACGTAAAATTTTTAGAAATTTTGGAACTTCTCATGTCCTGAGATCCATGCACGCCCTACCCGTACATCAGGGGGAACCGCTGCCCAAGCACATGGTGATGGGTGGGCGAGCCCCCCCCC
>JXCR01129472.1:10931-21406 GCA_002079205.1 Phalaenopsis hybrid cultivar
CCCCCCCCCCCCCCCCCTGTTTTCTGCATCTTGTCTTTGCCTAGTGTCGAGAGCATGCTTTGGCATTTGTTAGGCACGATGTGCTTGGCCTGTGCCCGTTCCTCTGCGGTGCGTTGTCGCCTATCTGATGCTTCCCCTACTTTCAAAAATGGTTACCACCGTAGCCCCACCGAGCCTTTGAAGCATATGCATGGGTGTTGGGCTGCCAGTATAGCCGGTCACGATAATTATGCCGGCGCGAGGACCAAGCCCATGGGAAGCTTGTTGAGAAACCACAAACAGCATGGTTGAGGACGTGATTGCCTGAATGTACCAAATAATCGAGCGCGCCAGTGTTCCTAGAAAAAATGATGAAGCAAATTTTTTTCAAAAAAATCAAGCGTGCCCTGATGAACGACTGCTATAATGTGTGAGGGAAATCGATGCTGGTGCGGCCCAATCAAGAAAACGACCGCGAGGCAGGCCGGATCCAGGCTAGATCGAAGCCGAAGCCAAGATAGGGAGGAGCTAAATCCAGGACAGGATGAAGCCAAAACCAGGACAGATCACAGCCAAATCCAGGCCAGGACGTGGACAAATCCATGCTAGGATGAAGCCAAAACCACGCAAGGAAAAAGTCAAATCCTGGTCAGATCTGATCGCGGCGACGAAGACAGTGGGGTAGGCAGTGGTTGCGGCCAGCCGCCAGGCACGAGACTGCGGGCATTGGGCAGCCAGACAGGGTGGCGGCGAGGTGGCGTGGCGGCGTGGCAATGTCCTTATATATATAAATCAAAAAAGCACGCACGCACGCGCCATGCTCAGTGCTAAATGCAGAGTCCCCAAGTGCCACATGCGCGTGCGCGTGTAAAGGCACAAGTATCGAACAGTCACTACGAGCCCCGCTTGCTGATGCGCATGTGGCCCACAAGGGTGCAGACGCGCTCGCTGGGTTACAAGCATGCACGTGAGCCCACGGTGCTGCAAGGGCGCGTAGGAAGGTGCAGCACGCAGGCACGCTCGGGCCTGCAGGTCCAGGCTCACACAAGCACACGAACATGCTCTATCGCTTGGGCGGGCGTGCATGCGCAGGCTTGCGGGCGGGAGCGGGGGCTGGTACACGGGCGTGAGCGCAAGTGCTTGCTGTTGTGCGTGCAGGCATACGAGCGAGCATGCCTGCCCAATTGCGCGCAAGCACAGGCGCACGAGCACGCGCAATCCTGCAGACGTGCGCTTGTGTTTGCTTCTCAATTTTTGTCCTTTTGACTAAATTGGGGTTTGGCCCTTTTGTAAAAGTTTCATGAAATCGCTTATTCTTGCTTTTTTTTTGCCACCTCTCACAGTTATGAGGATTTTAAAAAGCATAAGCTTTTGTGGATTTTGAATTTTTTCCATATCTATATATGGGTGTAAGCCCTGCCTTCCTATTGGAAGGAAGTGTTATCAAGTGTTAAGGGTGCTCTTGAGCTGCCTGTCAGGCATGCAAGCACTGGCTGGTGTGTTTGTGGTCTCATGCGCATGTGGTCATCATGTAATGCTCTGTGCTGGCAACTTTTCATAGAGACCATTGTGCAGAGTTGTAGCACTTGCAGTGCATAGATCACAGTTATGGGGGTTTTAAAAAATTTAAGATTTTTTAGCATTTTAGAACTCTTTGTGTCTGTATATGGGTGTAAGCCCTGCATGTCTATTGGAGGGAAGTGTTGCCAAGCTGCTGGGCATGTGTCCTTCTTATAATGTTGTGTGTTGGCATCTTGGCATCGAGACCCTTGTAATGCGTTGCAGTGCTAGCGGGGATGCTTACAATTGTGCCTATTTTCAACACAATGTGTTGCTTTTGAGGGGATGCTTCTCATGCATCTTCTTAATCCCGTCGTGAACTACGTGCCTCACGGAGCTCGCCATCCCCATCATTTGCATGATTCCTTAGCTTAGTTGATTTCGAAGCTAATTGAAAAAGTTAGTTCTTCATTTTTTGACGGTGTTATCGGGTTGATTGTTGTGACTTGGCTAGAGACCATTAGGAGCACATGAGCTGTTTTGGGCTTTTTTTTTAGTGACTGGTGTCTACTTGTGCGTACCCAGCTGTCATTAAAGCAGCCCCTTCATTTTTTAAGCTCCCTGTAAGATTTTGGAGCTCCTTCAAAAGTTGCTTGCGGTGGGAATCCCTCCATCTATGGCATTAATTTTCTTCAATGCTTCGTGGGCATTCTTTGTGCCCTGTTCCAGGGCACAGTGGGTGCTTTGTAAAGTGAGACTCTTTTGCTTTTTAATTTGAGAATTATCTTATGGCATTCTTGTTTCAAGATGGCAGACTCACGAGTCTCATTAAATTTTTGCAAATGTGGCCTCTTCGAGAATGAGCCTTGGTGTCATTGGCTCCTAGCTCATGTTGTTCGTTGTGTCGATTGCTCCATACGACTTTGGTCTTTCCCCTTCCTTCAATTAGTTGGTGGTTGTGATTTTGATCACTTGTTGTGTCAAGGCCATGCTACCTAGTTGATCCTGCCAGTAGTCATATGCTTGTCTCAAAGATTAAACCATGCATGTGTAAGTATGAACTATTTCAGACTATGAAACTGTGAATGAGTCATTAAATCAGTTATAGTTTATTTGATGGTACGTGCTACTCGAATAACCGTAGCACTTTTAGAGCTAATACGTGCACCAAACCCCCGACTTCTGAAAGGGATGCATTTATTAGGTAAAAGTTCGATGCGGGCTTTTGCTTGTTTCCCTGATGATTCATGATAACTTGTCGGATCGCATTGCCCTTGTGCCGGTGACGCATCATTTGAATATCTACCCTATCAACTTTTAATGGTAGGATAAGGGCCTATCATGATGGTGACAAGTGATGGAGAATCAGGGTTCGATTCTATAGAGGGAGTCAGAGAGACGACAACCACATCCAAGGAAGGTAGCAGGCACACAAATTACCCAATCCTGACACGGGGAGGTAGTGACAATAAATAACAATACCGGGCTCTTTAAAATTGGTAATTGGAGTGAGTACAATCTAAACCTCTTAACGAAAATCCATTGGAGGGCAAGTCTGGTGTTAGTAGTCGCGATAATTCCATCTCCAATAGCGTATATTTAAGTTGTTGCAGTTAAAAAGCTCGTAGTTGGACCTTCAGTTAGGTCGGTCGGTCTGCCTCATGGTGTGCACCACCCGTCTCGTCCCTTATGCCGGTGATGATTTTCTGGTCTTAATTGGCTAGGCCGTGCCTTCAGCACCGTTACTTTGAAGAAATTTGAGTGCTCAAAGCAAGCCCACGCTCTGGATACATTAGCATGTGATAACACCACAGGATTTCGGTCCTATTGTGTTGGCCTTCGGGATCGGAGTAATGATTAAGAGGGACGGTCGGGGGCATTCGTATTTCATAGTCAGAGGTGAAATTCTTGGNCATTCATATTTCATAGTCAGAGGGGAAATTCTTGAATTTATGAAAGACGAACCACTGTGAAAGCATTTGCCAAGGATGTTTTCATTAATCAAGAATGAAATTTGGGGGCTCGAAGACGATCAGATACCGTCCTCGTCTCAACCATAAACGATGTCGACCAGGGATTGACAGATGTTGTTTTTAGGACTCCATCGGCACCTTGTGAGAAATAAAAGTTTTAGGGTTCCAGTGGGAGTATGGTCGCAAGGCTAAAACTTAGAGAAATTGACGAAGGGCACCACCAGGAGTGGAGCCCGCGGCTTAATTTGACTCAACACAGGAAATCTTACGAGGGCCAGACATAGTAAGGATTGACAGACTGAGAGCTACAGGGAGATTGGACCAAACCATAGGGCAAAAAATGGAATAAAGCGGAGCTGGGATATGGTTTTACCTCTCCAAAGCTCCAATATAGAGTAGACAATCATGATAGAAGGGTGATTTTGAGATTTATAATTTGCGGCTGAAGCTAAGAATAGGAGTTTCTCCCATACCAATTTTCACATTTTAACGCCCAAACAAACAATGTTAATAACTGACCACTCAATTGGTACATATTTACAAAACTAACACCTATATTTCAGTTCTTACATATTTACCACTTATAGTTGAAAAAAGAGTCTCGTTTTTCAAAGTCTAAATCTTTTTAGAATTTAAAATGATGATATTTTTATGTTATATGAAATATATGAATGATAAAAATAAAAATAAAAAAAATTTTGGTGTTTATAATTGATTAGAATTTCATAATGAAATTATTTTGAAATTTTATTTTGAATATTCTGAAATTTAATAAATCAAATAAAATTTATATATATCATGGATACATCATCAATCAAAAGTATACTGATTATGGAGAATTCTTGTTTGCAAATAAATGATTTTTTTTGCTGAAATTGAACTCAGACAGATTCATTATGCATTAAAATTTAATAGAATAATTGTTGAGAAATTAGGGTAAAGAAAAATTAGAATCGACACAAATCCAGAAGAACACAAAGATTTAACAAGGTTTGGCAAAGATGCCTACGTCCTCGAGAGCAGAACAGTGACTTTTTCACTAATCCAGAAAAAGAGCACAGGATACAAAATAGAATAATCTAGGGTTACAAACAGACATATTTATAATCCTAGAAATAGCATAAAAGAAAAGCTTGAGTACAATATGTAATTACCAAATTGCCCCTGTATCGCACGCCCAACCCTTATAAGAAAACTCCCCTGATTTGAACAAAATCTTCCGCTCCACTCCGCTCCAGCATTTGTCCCTTATATGGTATATGAGTCATACCTAACAAATCTCCACCTTGGCAAATATCCAGTCACTTAGAAGAAATACATCATGGAGTTTCTTACATACCAGAAGTGGGTTGGGCCGTCATACTTCTTTAGCAACTACAAACATTCAAGAATTTCAAGCAATGCAAGAACTTGTTGATAGTAACTGGCTTGGTTAAAATATCAGCTGCATTTTCATCAGTATGAACCTTTTGCAACAGTATCTTGCCAGAAGCATTCAATTCTCACATCTTTTGATACATGACATCAATGTGCTTGGTTCTCGCATGGTACACATGGTTCTTAGTCAGATAAATAGCACTATGATAGTCATAATGGAACTTAACTACACCTTGCTTAACACCCAGTTCCTTTACTAGCCCAGCAAGCCATAAGGCTTCTTTTGCAGCTTCAGCTACGACCACGAGTCAGCTTCAGTTGTAGATAATGTCATAATAGACTAAATTGTTGATTTCTAACATATATGCCCTCCACCAAGAGTAAACAAATACCAAGTTGTAGACCTTCTGCCATCCAAATCACCTGCATAATCTGAATCAACATACCCTACAACTGAAGGATCATTCTTCTGACTGCCAAAAATAATTACAGGTATTACAGTACCCCTTCAGATACCTGAAAATCCACTTGGCTGGTTCCTAAAGTTGCCTTCAAGGTTTAGCCATGTATTTGCAGACTTGATTAATAGCATGACCCAAATCATGATGAATACATATCATTGCATACATTAAGTAGCCAACTGCACTGACATATGAAACCTTTGTCATGTCTTTGATTTTTGTATCTATCTTAGGACACTATTTTGAATAAAACTTAAAATTATTTTCTAAAAGAGTGCTTACAGGCTTTGCTTTGCACATCTCAAACCTATCCAGCACTTTCTCAACATAGCCTCGTTGAAATAAACATAATCACCTTGAGCCTCTGTCTCGATGAATCTCCATTCCAAGAATCTTCTTCGTAGGACCCAAGTCTTTCATGTCAAATTCCTGGCTCAATAAAGCTTTCCAAACCCCAAACCTCATTCATATTATTTGCAGTAATCAGTATATCATCAACATATAGTAATAGAAAAATAATTAAAATGTCATCAAGGCTGTTTACATAAACACAACAATCATACTCACATCGCCTGTAGCCAATCTGAATCATGTAGGAGTCGAACCGCTTGTACCATTGTCTTGGAGACTGTATTAACCCATGCAACGAGTTCTTTAACCTGCAAACCAAATGCTCGTGTCCAGGTTGAGAGAACCATTCTGGGTGCTCCATGTAAATCTGCTCCTCTAGATCACCATGCAACAAAGCTGTTTTAACATCCATCTGCTCCAAATGCAAATTCTAAATGGCTACTAATGCAAGCACTGCCCTGATTGAAGTGCGTATGATCACAAGAGAAAAGATTTCATCATAGTCTATCCTCTTCTGTTGTGAAAATCCCTTTTCTACCAGTCGAGCCTTGAACTTTTGCCCTTCTTTTTCTAATATTGCTAGCTTTCTTTTGTACACCCACTTGCACCCAATAGTCTTCTTTCCCTCAGGAAGCTGAATTAGCTCTCATGTGCAATTTTTCTCCAAAGACTCCATCTCCTCAACCATGTTACCCATCCATTTCTCTTTCTCTTGGCTAGTGATAGCTCCTTAAAAATTGGCTGGAGCATCACTGCAGATGAGAAGTGCACAAGTGACCAAGTCATCATAACCAATCTGCTAGAAGGCCTTATATTGGTGCATCTCTGTCTGTCTCTGGCTAGATTATAATTCTACAAATTATCTGAAATGGAATCACCAGGTGTTGGATTTAAACCTTCAACTCTCTCAATTATTTTTGGATTTTGTTCTAAATCCATTTGCACTACATCTGAACTGGAACTATTCCCTGACAAATTGTCTTGATTTCGCTGCAACATGGATTGTTCATCAAAAACTGCATCTCTCCTGATCACCATCTTCTTTGTAATCAAATCCTAAAACTTGTATCCTTTCATACCCTTATTGTAGCCTAGAAAGATGCACTTCTTGGATTTTGCATGAAATTTTGATATTTCATCTCCAGGTACATGCACATAATCAAGACAACCAAAAAATCAATAAATGATCAAAATTAATTGGATTAGTTGTCCATGCCTCTTCTGCGACTTTACCACTCAACGATGCCTTAGGTGATCTATTTATGAGATAACATGTCATATTCATAGCCTCTACCCAGAAACTCTTAGGAAGCCTTGCATTCAGTCTCAAGCATATTTCCTTTTTAGTTAAGGGCCTATTCATCCTTTCCGCCACACCATTGTGTTGTGGTGTCTTGCGCACTGAAAAAAGCCTATGAATCCCATGCTCCTCACAGAACTTCTGAAACTGTAAATCTTTGTACTATGTGCCATTATATGATCTCAAGTGCGTGATCTTTCTATCAATTTGGTTCTCCACCTCAGCTTTTCACATCTTGAATTTAGAGAATACTTCATATTTTTGCTTCAAGAAATACACCCAAACTTTCCTGAAGAAATCATCAATAAATGTAACAAAATGTTGTGATCCTCCCAATCACGATACCCTTTTAGGGCCCCACACATCAGAATGCACATAATCAAGAATCCCTTCAATTTTGTGCTTTCTAGTCATAAAACTGACTCTAGTCTGTTTTCTAAGAACACAGAACTTACAAAGATCGAGCTTGCAGCTTTTAACACCATGCAACAAGTTTCTTCTATGAAAATTCGCCATCCCGGGTACATTAATATGTCCTAGTTGCATATGCCATAACTTTGTATTATCATCATCCAACTCGACAGAATGAACTCCACCTTCAAATGTGTTCCCCAACAATTTGTAATATTATCTGCAATTAACATTCCTTTTATCGCGGTCAGTGCGCCCTTAATAATTCTGACAGTTTCCATATCCTCATCTGCCTTAGGAATAAAACTGTTTCTATGTAAATTGCCCAAGGAAATTAAACTCTTCTTTAGATCTGGAATATGTCTAACATCATATAATGTTCTAACAGTGTCACCATAAAACTAAATTCTGACTTCACCAATACCAACAATATTGCAGTGTTGACCTCAATTTTGGTTGAGGTTTAGTTCCTCCTCTTTAATAGCCTAGGGTCTAGCCATAAGACTTTTCTTTTGAATATTCCTAGAAAACTAGACTTGGAGCCCTCACCATTAGAAATTATACCCTCTTCTTTACTCAACTTGGAGTTCCACATATTGCTCTCAACCTCTAAATACTTAGTAGGTGGGGTCAATGTGGGGAAACTCAAGATGAGTCACCCTTAGGATTGCTGAACCTAGGGGTTGACCCCGGGTCTTGGTCTGGAGCTAACGCATTCACTATACTCATCTACACCCACATTCACCCACAACTCTGAACTCAAACTTCTAGTCTAGATCTTTTGATCTTTTGGCATACTCATGTAGATGGTCCCCTAAACCTACTAGCCTTAGTGCTATGGTTTGGCTAAGACCATTATGTAGAAGACCCAAAATGGGGTTCTCATTGGTCCATGGCTTATTCGTGATGCTTGGTACCTCAAATCTACAAAAATACCCATCTTGGCATTTTGACCCCTAAGATACCCCCAAATTACCAAAATACCCCTCTTGGGCTCAAAACCCTAAACCAAATCCAATCTCAATTGATCCATGATTTGAGCCCAATTTTGATTTGGGTCAAAACCCCAATTTTGACCATATGACTAAATCTCACCAAATTGAACCCATAGCCTAGTCAATTGGCCTCAATTAATGTTGAAAAATCTTCATCTGACCAAATTGAACCCATAGCCTAGTCAATTGGCCTCAATTAATGTTGCAAAATCTTTACCTCACTAAATTGAAACCACAGTCTAGTCAATTAGCTAATTAAAGTTGCAAAATCTTTATTACATTCATATACATAAAAATCAACCATAAATTGACCTTAGTGAAGTTTTAAATCCATTTGATTTTGGCCTAAATCCAAAATTCCCAAATTTAGCCCTAAATTGGCTAAGTCCACAAATTTCACCCAATTGATTGCCTTAACCTCCAAATTGGCATTCAATTCATGTTGAAAACTCGCTAAGTCCTCAAATTTCACCCAATTGATTGTCTTAACCTCCAAATTGTCATCCAATTCATGTTGGAAACTCTTCATGAGGTCTCTATTGACCATTTATAACAATTAATTTGGACTTAGCCCAAGTTTAACCCAAGATAGACCCAAGCCAAGCCCAACATGCCAATTTGATTAAAAGTTCAAAATTCCCTCAAATTGACCCTCCAATTGAGCTCAAGACCATTTCCATCCTTCACCAAAGGTGTTCCTTGTGATCATCTACACCAAATGCAACAATCAATTGAACCAATTGAAATGTCTAACCTAGCCCAAACCCAAGTTTTGATCATTTTCACCCACTTGGACCCATACATTAAATGTGACCTAACCACCCTAAGGCCTCCAAATTAACTCCACCACAGCCATTAGTTGGACCTAGTGACCAGTCCAAACACCATGAAACCAAAATCATGCCATGGACTAAAGGTCCCCAAAATTAAGGGATCTTATTTCCAAAAATGCACATGCTTAGGATATCTTTGCCAAATCCAAGCACATTTGCATTAAATTGCAGTGATGGATTCCTTTGGGTTCCCTGAGCTCCTAGCCACCTCCCCCTGGCCGGCGGGCCAGCCTAGTGGCCAGAAAATCCCAAAACCAAGAGCCACCCCCATGGCATCTCACCCAAATCAAACCTAGAGGCCAACTCATCCAAATCAAACAATGGAGCTCCTCTGCCCTCCACCTAAGCACCACAATGCACCAAAACTTATGCCCTGAGAGCCAACCCTCCACCTAAGCACCACATTACACCTCCTAATTTCTCAGAGAGGCCTCTCCAAACTTCACAAAGAGATTCCCTAAGATCCCATCAATGCATCCCAACCATTTTTTCTCACCCATTCCCCTTGCCGAAGCTCAATTTTGAGCTTAAAACCTTGCCGGAAATCAGGACAGAACCCAATACACCTCCACATTCCACCAAACTTCAATTGCTTGTGCCCACGCCTTCACAAGAGTGAAAGAAGCAAGAGCCCCATCAAATTCCCCTTTCACAAAGCCTCTACCATAGCTCTAGACCAACACCCAAATCCGACCGTGATCGAATTCATACTTAAGCCTTACACCAAGACCAGGGACTTGATCCCTAGCCTCCTTGGACCCCAATGAACGTACCGAGCACCTCTAATCAAAGCTTCCCTTCTCCAAGAAAATGTATAAAACTCCTCCTCCTCCCGAGCTTATTTTGATTCTTGATTTACTTAAGCTTGATTTCATGCCATCTTAACTGTATGGATATGTTTGTCTCACTTAGATGAGTCCATAGGATCAAACCCGAAGTGATTTGGTTGAGTATAGGCCGAGGTCTTAAGGTTTTAGTGTGGACGGGCACGGGATCATTCCATTGGGGATGATGACGGAGAGCAGTTTGATCAAGCTTGTATCAAATGAACGGGGGAGATCGAGCCGGACAGCGCTTCGGGACATAAACCGCGGGTNCACGATGACGGAGAGTCGTTCGATCAAGCGTGTATCAAATGAACGGGGGGAGATCGAGCTGGACAGCGCTTCGGGACATAAACATCGGGCCGAGTCAGCAGCTACGTGGACGATGGCGTCCAACCAGAGCGCGCCACGCATGCCTTCGGAGCTGCCTAGGATCTAGTCAGCACGCACTGTTTAAATAGATAAATAGGG
>JXCR01129472.1:25433-68642 GCA_002079205.1 Phalaenopsis hybrid cultivar
AAGTCTTAATTAAGAAAATAAGATTGGTTTCTACCAATTAACCCCTTTGTGTTTCAAGCATCAAATAAATTGATTAAGATCAGAGGTTAATTCTTACCAATTAACCCCTTTGTGTTTCAAACATCAAGTGAATTGATTAAGATTAGAGGTTACCCATTCCCCTCCTTGAATTAAGCCTAAATGTTAATTAAGGCAAAATTTCCAAAATTACACATTTGCCCATAAGGTAAATTAGGCCTAAATGTTAATTAGGGCAAGGTTTCCAAAATTACACATTTGCCCCTAAGGCCCTTGAATTAATCCTAAATGTTAATTAAGGCAAAATTTCCAAAATTACACATTTGCCCCTAAGGCTCTTTAATACTTCATAAATTTTACAAATTAATTCAAAAGACTGTTGAAATTTTTATCCTACCTCATTCATGGGTTAATTAAGACATCAGAGGAGAACATACGATTTTTCAAAATGCAATTTAATTTATATAATTATTTTCATGCAAAAATAGGATTTTTCAAAGAAAATTCCTAGCTTGACCAAGGCAAATTTTAATCCCTTGAAATTTTTACTGGAGGTAGGCCTAGACCAGAGAAGCCTTTGGATCAAATTTCATAATTTTTTAAAGTATTTGTGATTTATTAGAATTATTTTAATTTCTAGGTTAATTAATAAAAATAAAATATTTTAGGTGCTGAAAATTAAGTTTTATATTTTTGAAAAATCTCCCCAAGGTCAGAGAACTCAAAGGAGCAAATCATTTTTCTAATTTTTTCTCAATTTATTGGAATTATTTTAGTGAAAACTCATTTTTAGCCTTTTAAAAATTATTTTTAAGCTTTGAAATCATATTTTTCTGATTTTTCTTTGATTTATTGAAATTATTTTAGTGTAAACTCATTTTTTAGCCTTTAAAAATTATTTTTAAGCTTTAAAATTCAAAAACTTATTTTTAGCCTTTTAAAAGTTATTTTTAAGCTTTAAAATTCAATATCTTTATTTATAGGAAAAATATTATAATTGTTTCTAAGTGATTAGGAAGAAATTTAGAACATCTGCATGAGTTTTATTATCTTTGTGATTTTTATGAATTCTTAATTATTTAAATATTTAAAATAGGCCAAAAATCAAGTTTTTACTTTAAATATAATTTTATTTTTANAGTTTAATATTTTTGAAAAATCTCGTTAAGGTCAGAGAGCTCAAAGGAGCAAATTTAAATTTTTTTGATTTTTTTTTGATTTATTGGAATTATTTTAGTGAAAAACTTATTTTTAGCCTTTTAAAAACTATTTTTACAAAAATAAATATCTTTATTTAGAAAATCAGGAAAAATATTCTAATTATTCTTAAGTGATTAGAAAACAATTTAGAACATTTCCATGAGTTTTATTATTTTTATGATTTTTATGAATTTTTAATTATTTAAATATTTAAAATAGGCCAAAAATCAAGTTTTTACTTTAAATATAATTTTATTTTTAAAAAATACCCCTAGTCACAGAGAACTCAAAAAACTAAGTTTCATAATTTTTTGAGTTATATTTTGATTTTAAAAAAATCATTTAATTGTTAAGAGTGGTATTTATCTTTAAAAATCAATTTAAGTTATTAAATGAACTAAAAATGTTTTAAAACTTTTATGATGAGTTCTCTGGATCATAGATCACAGTGGAGATTAAAAATCAAGTCATTTAAATGTTTATATTTTTCAAATTTAATTATCTTAGTGATTTAGTATTTGTAAAATTTAAGGACATTTTAAATGACTTGACCCATAAAATTATTTCCAAAGGTTTCTCTGGTTATGATAGACCTTCCAAAATTTTCTTAGGATTTTATAAACAAAATTCCAATTTCCATGATTATTTCAAGGAGATAATGTAAAACATCTTGAAAAACATGGATCTCTGTATAGGAACCTCATCTGACTAGAAAAATCAGAGGATGTTTATCTTAACAGAGACTACAACATGTCAAAATTTCAAGCCAAGGTGATGTGTCNTATACTCAAGTCTTGTGTTTATCCTTCGGGATAGATACAGGATTTGAGGTACAGAGCTCTTTCATTTTAAGCTATGAAAATTATGGGGTCAGTTTGATTTCATACTTCAACGTCCTTCCGAAGCGGGCGAAGGATGAAAAATATGGGGTCAGTTTGATTTCATACTTCAACGTCCTTCCGAAGCGGGCGACGAGATTTCGATTCCGACGACCGAAAGTTTCTTACGGGCAACCCCACAAACCAAACCAACCCCCGAAATAACGCCGACATGCAGCATTTATCATCACATAAATAGATTGAGCTAGAATTAGTTAATATGTATGAAGTAAACCTCTCCCTGTTAGGTGGTATGTGATAAGAGCATCCTGACACAGGAATCCATGCATCCCTGAACTAAGTTGATGAAACTGAAAGCATATCACCATCACTGCAATTAGAATTGTCACTCTGAACCACATTTACAGACTTCAATGATGCATCACCTTTCTTCTTGTATGCTTCTTTAGCTTTGGACAATCCCTCTTCATATGACCTAGCTCCTTACACTTGTAGTAATGAATTATCTTTTTGCCTCTGGAAAAGGTTAGGTTTGGTCCCAAGGTGTTTAAAGAGCTTGAACTGACCCTAAGGCAAGTTTGAGTGAGCTTAAATGGTTGGCTTGAGCATGGGGAAAGGATTTAAATGTTGCATGGAAAGGGTAAGTCCAAGTGAATGAGGGAGAGGAAGTGGTCACCTCCACTTGCCACATTTGGAAAATTTTGACTTCAAGATGTCCAAGGATGACTCCATGAGACATGTCATGCTATGTATGGGCTCATGAGAAGGTTCCATGCAAAAGGAATTTTGGATTTTATGGTTTTGAAATATAAAAAAGTCAATATGCCCAATTTGGATTAAATTTCATGTTTGTGCATGGTATGTTTCATATGATGCCCTGACGGGATGATTTAAATTAAAATGAGATAATAAGAAGGATTCTTTTTCATGTGGGCTTGAATTGTGCCTTTCAAATTTATGAAATTTTCTTTTAAATATGAATATGGGCATGGGCTTTAAAAATGTGCATGATTAGTTTAATCTTTGAAATTGATCATGGGCTCGTCAAATGGGCTTGAATTTTATTTTAATTGAATTTAGACATGATAAATTATGATGTGGATTTGAAAATTGGGGAGTTTAAAATAAATTTGGTAGAACTCGGGGGTAATTTGGGGACTTTGGGACTTAGGAGAAATTTGTCGATTTTAGCCAATTTTGGTGATTTTGGGCACAATTGGAGAAATAGGGCGGTTCAAATTGATTTTGGGGACATTTTGGGTGAATATGGAGATTTTGTGGAATTTTGGGGCACGAGGTGTATTTTTGTAATTTTCGCAAATTTGGGTAATTTTGGGTAAAATGTGGACTTTAGGTGGATTTATGGTTTAAGGTGGAGCGCATGCAACCCATAGGAATCTTTCATATGTTGTAACTAACCATTTTAGCCAAAGGCTAAGGGCTTAGGTCCACCCATATGAGATTCCAAAAGGAGCAATGGGGGTGAGTCAGGGGTAAGCGATTTCAAGTGTGATAGACACCCAAGATCAAAGAAGTTGCCCCCTAAGGCTTAAAACTCCTTTGGGGACTCAATTTGAACTTTCTCTTGTTGGTTCCAACCTTCTAAGAGATAGATGTCAAAACCACACATGTAAAGGTCCAAAAAGAGTAGAGAAGTGGCTAGAATTTCTATGGGGTGCCATCACTAATCCTCTAAGATAGTCAATAGAAACGCCCTATGTCTAGACCCTAGGCTTCTAGAGAAGAAACTAAACCTCACAAAAATTGCGGTCAGTAGTGACCCAAAATTTTAGTAACACCGTAGGGGCAGTGACCTAATGATTGGCATGACATGAAGGCAAAGGACCAAAGAAAAGTTTTTCGTGGAGGCAGCGACCCAAAAATTGGCGAGTTGTGGAGGCAGGGCCCAACAATTGGGTATGCTATGGAGGCAGGGCCCAACAATTGGGTATGCTATGGAGGCAGTGACTCGAGTTAGTGCAAAATAAGCAAATGATAGTGATCAAGCAAACACATATAAGATGCAATACATCATGGATGTAAGTGATCGGTCGGTCAAGCGAGGGTTGCCAGTCAAAACCAAAGTGCTCGGTCAACCGAGCCGGAGTGGCCAGGTGAACCAAAGTGCACGGTCGATCGGGTTGGGGCTCTCGATCAAACTAAAGTGATTGGTCGACCGGTTAAATTAAAGTGAAAGGCCCAATTCAAGAAGACACATGACAAGGATTCCTTATTATTATCTTCTTATTATCAAACTACAGTGTTTGTCGACCAATTATCAGGAGCCTTTGTCATATAAGCATAGAATTGGTGTTTATAGGGTCACAAGCTAGATCCTTTACCAATTTGGTCTAGAGTTAGAACCTGAAGTCCCTTGTAGGTTCTATAGAGAGGGTACAGTGGGCAATATAGAAGTGAGTGGCTAGAATCTACTCAGTATTGCCATACAATTAGGAACTTAGCATAGATTAGAATAATGTTCTTTATTCATTCAGGAGAGGGTAAAGAAAAGGTATGCTCCAATTTATCACTATACCTCATTTAAACCTTTAAATCTTTTGATTCCAACACATATTATGAACTCATTACAAGGGGAAAGATTCTTTTCATAATTATAACTCTCTTTTACATTTAGCATAGTTTAGAATTTATGCATTTACATTTAGTTTGAACAGAGCTTGTAGGAATTTAGTAGCTTACTTCACATCAAAATTTTCTATTATATTTGCTAGATTAATTTATGTAGTTTTAAGTAATAGTTTCACTAAAAGTCTATACAAAGAATTATAGCTTCCCTGTGAGATCGATATTGGGATTTTATAGAAAATTTTATATTATTTGAAATGATACGTATATATGCGTAGTACCCCAAGTTTGAAAACTATTATTTTATACTTTATAAAATTTCATTTATTCACACTAGCCCTTAAATATAAATTGGCTTAAGTTTTTGGCCTTCTTTTGGAATATAAAAATCTGTGTAATTGCAGGTCAGGTCAAGCTTTTAGCGCTGTTACAAGGGAAGCGATAAAATTTTCCTTAGGCTTAGAAATTTTATTTAAACTATTAAATTTTAAGAAAAATTGTATTGTTGATTAAAAATATTTTTAAAAACTATGTTCAAAACCAAAAAAAAATTGAAAAAATCAAAAAATTATAAAAAAATTTTGTTATTTTGTGTGTTTTATTATATTTTTTGAACTTTCACATTTTGCATGTGTAGTTTAGGATTTGAAGGCTTAGTGCTTTATGATTCTGAGGTAGAATGAACTATTAGAAAAATATGATAACAAAGAGAGCTTCACATTTTACAACATATGGCTAGCACATCACATAATAATATTGATATTCAAACTGTTGAAAATGAACATCATCATGAACAAAGACCCTTAAGGGACTATGCTAACCCTACAACAAATGAAATTCACTTAAGTATACAAACCCCTGCTGCAACGGCTAACTCATTCAAACCTAAACACGTTATTATCCAAATGGTATAAAATAATTAGTTTGGGGAACAAAATCTCAGGATCCAAATTTACCCCTTGCAAATTTTCTAGAACTATGTGTTACATTTAAGTATGATGGCATATCAAACGATGTCATTAAGCTTAGAATTTTTCATTTTTCCTTAAGGGATAAAGCTAAGATGTGGTTAAACTCCTTAGCATCTGGTACTATTAAAACTTAGAGAGATTTAGCACATAAATTCTTAGCTAAGGATTTTCCACCTTGAAAAACTGTTAAGCTTAGAAATGACATTACTTCATTTACTCAGTATAAGGTGAGTTAATATTTGAAGCTTGAGAAAGATTTAAAAAACTCCTCAGAAAGTGTTCATATCACGCCTTACCAGACTAGTTAATTATTTAAAATTTTTTAATGGGTTAGTAGGATTCCTTAGATCTGTTATAGATGGTGTGCCTGGAGGTTCATTAATGTCAAAACCTTGTGATGAAGCTTATGCCTTAATTGAAGAAATGTCTACTTGCAATTTTCAATGACCATCTTAAAGGTTAAATCCTAAGAAAGTAGTCAGTGTTCATGATAATGATGTTATTTATATTCTGACATCTCAAGTTGGTGTGATATCTATGAAGATAAACCAATTTGGTATGAACTTTTCTCAAACTCCTCATGTGATTGAAGAAATTTCATTGGGATAAAAGATTGATTCTCAACCATTATTAGAGACTTTAAATGAAATTAACAATATATCAATAACCCATAATCTAACTATTACAACCTAGGTTGAAAAAACCACCCCAACTTTAACTAGAATAAAAATTCTGGTGGCGGAGGAACAATCAAGCGAACCAATTGGGAAATTAGAACAACCAGAGAAATACTAACTATACACCTTCTTATTCTCCTAGCTTTAATAACCAACTATTTAAGGAAAATAAGTTGCCTATAGAAAAAATGGTGTTACGAATGGGTAATTAATTACAAAAGTCAGAATGCTTCAATTAGAAATATTGAACATCAACTGGGACAAAATACTAATGTAATTAGCAATAGGCTTCAAGGGACACTTCTTAGTAATACAGAAATAAATCTGAATGGCAAAAACAAAGAACAAGAGCGAGTTTAAGCTACCCAACTCAGAAGTGGAAAGGAATTAAATGTTGGAATTTAGAAAGAGATTGAAGTTGAAAAAGAAGTTGTAGAAACTGAAAACCTGAAGAAATTATTCCTAAGGATGTGGAAAAACCAGTCTCTCCAACTAAGATTAATTTAGAAAGACTACCACCTCCTTTTCCTCAGAGACTTAGACAGCAAAAACTGGATCAATAATTTTCAAAGTTTTTCAAGATATTTAAAAAGCTTGCAGTCAAAATTCCTTTGGCTAAAGCTTTGGAACAGATTCCAAGTTATGCCAATTTTATGAAAGAGTTTTTAAATAAAAAGAGGAAATTTGAAGATTATGAAACTGTTGCACTAAGCGAAGAATGCAGTGCAATAACTCAGAAAAATCTTCCTAAAAAGCTCAAGGATCCTGGTAACTTTACTATACCTTTTGTAATTGGGAAATATTTTGTGGAAAAGATTTATGTGATTTAGGAGCTAACATTAACCTTATGTCATTATCTGTATTTAGGAGAGATTTCTCGTGCTATTATAACCCTTTAGTTAGCTGCTTGATCTATCACTTATCCTAAGGGGGTTATTAGTGAAAGTGAATAAATTTATCTTCCATGTGGATTTCATTATGTTAGATATGAAGGAAGATAAAGAAATTTCTATCATTCTAGGGAGACATTTCCTTTCCAGTAACGATTCAGGTGTTATATTAAAAACTTTTCAAAAATTGTTAAGCCTCTGTGTCATCCTTTAGAAAAAGATATGATATTTGATTTTAACGAGGAATGTCTAAATGCCTTCAAATTATCAAAGGAAAAATTAATCACTGCACCTATTATTATTTCACTTGACTCGGAAAAACCATTTGAATTAATGTGTGATGCAAGTGAATATGCTATTAGGGCTTTATTAGGGCAAAAATATGATAAGATTTTTAAAGTTATATATCATGCTAGTAAAACTCTTAATGAAGCACAAATTATTGGCAATAGTATATGATTTTAATAAATTTAGACAATATCTTATTAGAGCTAAATGTATTGTGCATAATGATCATTCCGCTAATAAACATCTGATGTTGAAGAATGATGTCAAACCAAGGCTAATTAGATGGGTCCTTCTGTTATAGGAGTTCAAGTTTTAGTTGGAGGATAGGAAGGGTTATGAAAATGAAATTGCTAATAATTTGTTGAGATATAAACAAAAAAATTATGGAAACTTTAATGATGTAATAAATGAAAATTTTCCTGATGAACAATTATATGTTTTTGTTGAGTAACATATTATGTGGTATGCTGATATAGTTAACTGTTTAGTTAGTAATTTTTACTCTACAGATTAACGAACCACCAGAAGAAAAATTTCATTCACAATGCAAGATTTTAATTTGGAGACAACCCTTATTTATATAAAGAATGTGAGGACTTAGTCATCCGAAAATGTGTACAGATTAAAGAAACCAAGGAAATTATTTAAAAATATCATAAATCTGATTTTGGGGGACATTTTGGAGTGGATAAAACTGCATTTAAATTTTTTTAATTTGGATTCTATTGGCCAACATTATTTAGGAATGTTAACACTTATGTGAATACTTATGATAGATGTCAGAGAGTAGGCAGTATTTTTAAGTGAGATGAAATGCCCCTTAATTTTACTTTAGAAGTTGAAAATTTTGATGTATGAGGTTTAGATTTTATAGTACCATTTGTACCATTTTTTGGAAAACTATACATTTTATTAGTTGTGAATTATGTTTCTAAATGTATTGAAGTTGTTGCTTTACCCTGTGTAATTCTCAGAGTGCCACAAAATTTTTTAAACAGAAATATTTTTATCGGATTTAGAATATCAAGAGTGATCATTATTGATGGGGGAAGTCATTTTAAAAATTATAATGTTGAAATATTAACAAGAAAATATGGAATTAAACATTGAATTGCCACAACTTATCAAGCTTAGACCAGTGGTTTAACAGAAGTATCCAATCATTAAATTAAAAGAATATTAGAAAAAATTGTAAATCCTAACAAAAAATATTGGTTCGCTAGATTTGATTCTGCATTATGGGCTTATAGGACTGCTTATAAGACTCTTGNTTCAAAGAACTCAGAAGAGAAAATTTCATATTTTTTTTTATTGTTCCTTGATTTATTGAATTTATTTTAGTGAAAACTCATTTTTAGCCTTTTAAAAATTATTTTAAGCTTTAAAATTCAATATCTTTATTTTAGAAAATCAGAAAAAATATTCTCATTGTTCTTAGGTGATTAGGAAACAATTTAGAACATTTTCATGAGTTTTATTATTTTTATAATTTTTATGAGTTTTTTAATTATTTAAATATTTAAAATAGGCCAAAAATTAAGTTTTTATTTTAAATAATATTTTATTTTTAGAAAACACCCCTGATCACAAAATACTTAAAAACTAAGTTTCATAATTTTTTGAGTTATATTTTGATTTTTTAAAAATCATTTAATTGTTAAGAGTGGTATTTATCTTTTAAAAATCAATTTAAGTTATTAAATTGACTCAAAATATTTTGAAACTTTTATGAGGAGTTTTCTGGATTATAAATCACAATGAAGATAAAAAATTAAGTCATTTAAATTTTTATATTTTCCAAAATCAATTATCTTAGTGATTCAGTATTTGGAAAATTTAAGGATGTTTTAAATGACTTGACCCATGAAATTATTTCTAAAGGTTTCTCTGGTTATGGTAGACTTTCCAAAATTTTCTTAGAATTTAATAATCAATATGCTAATTTCCATGAATATTTTAAGGAAATAATGTGAAATAACTTGAAAAATATGGATCTCTGTATAGGAACCTCATCTAACTTTGGAAAAATCAAAGAATGTTCCCCCATATAGAGGCTACAATATGTAAAAATTTCAAGCCAAGGTGATATGTCAATATGCATAGAGAATCAAATGATTCCAGACAGTATTTAGTTAATTAAAAATATTTTATGCATCAAATGGGCTTGAAAATTATTCCACATTATTTGTCATCTATTCACCGAGCAAGAGGGTATTTTTATTTTATTTTTATGATTTTTCTACACAAAGTTATGTATTACTGAGCAAGAGGATATTTTTATTTTATTTTTGTGATTTTTCTTCACAAAGTTATGGATTTTCTAAGTTAAGGGTATTTAANGTTATCTATTTTTGAAGTTAAGAGCATTAAGCAAATAAGAAAATACCCCTATTTTTCTATTTAAACCGTGCGTGCCACCTCATTCTATGACGGCTCCGAAAGCATGCATGGCGCGCTCTGGATGGACGCCGCCGTCCACGTAGCTTGCTGACTCGACCCGCTATTCACGTCTCAAAGCTCCGTCGGACTCGATNAGGCGCGCTATGGTTGGATGTCGCCGTCCACGTAGCTGCTGACTCGGTCCGCGGTTTATGTCCCGAAGCGCTGTCCGACTCGATCTCCCCCGTTCATTTGATACACGCTTGATTGAACAGCTCTCCATCATCATCCCCGATAGAATGATCCCGTGCTCGTCCACACTAAAACCTTAAGATCTTGGCCTAGACTCAACCAAATCACTTTGGGTTTGATCCTATGGACTCGTCTAAGTGAGATGAACACATCCATACGGTTAAGGTGCCATGAAATCAAGCTTAAGTAAATGGAGGATCAAAGCAAGCTCGGGTGGAGGAGGAGTTTTATACCTTTGCTCTAAGAATGGAAGCTTCGATCAGAGGTGCTTGGCACGTTCGTTGGGGTCCAAGGAGGCTAGGGATTAAGTCCCTGGTCTTGGTGTGAAGCCTAGGTGTGAATTCAACCAAGCTCGATTTCAGGTGTTGGTCTAGAGCTATGGTAGAGTCTCTGTGGAAGGGGGATTTGATGGGGCTCTTGCTTCTTTCACTCTTGTGAAGGTGTGGGCACAAGCAATTGAATTTTAATGGAGTGTGGAGGTGTATTGGGTTCTGTCCTGGTTTTTGGCAAGGTTTCAAGCTCAAAATTGGGCATAGGGAATGGGTGAGGAAAAATGGTTGGGATGCACTGAGGGGATCTTAGGGAAGGTCCGTGTGAAGTTTGGAGAGGCCTCTCTGAGAAATTTTCAGCACTTAGATCAATGGCCATGGAGGTGGCCTTTTATAAAAATGGGGTTATGGTGGTTGTCTTGGCTAATTAGGAGGTGTAATGTGGTGCTTAGGTGGAGGGCAGAGGAGCTCCATAATTTAATTTGGATGAGATGGCCTCTAGGTTTTATTTGGGTGAGATGCCATGGGGGTGGCTCTCGGTTTTGGGCTTTTCCGGCAACTAGGATGGCCGGCCGGCCAGGGGGAGGTGGCTAGGAGCTCAGGGAACCCAGAGGAATCCATCACAGCTCGGCCACTAGGCCGGCCAGCCGGCCAGGGGGAGGTGGCTAGGAGCTCAGGGAACCCAGAGGAATCCATCACAGCAGGTCGACCGGCCAGGGGGAGGTGGCTAGGAGCTCAGGGAACCCAGAGGAATCCATCACAGCAATTCCAGCCAGCCAGGGGGAGGTGGCTAGGAGCTCAGGGAACCCAGAGGAATCCATCACAGCAATTTATTGCAATATGTGTTTGGATTTGGCAAAGATATCTTAAGCATGTGCATTTTTGGAAATAAGATCCCTAAATGCCGGCTGTCCAGGGGTAGGTGGCTAGGAGCTCAGGGAACCCAGAGGAATCCATCACAACAATTTAATGCAAATGTGCTTGGATTTTGGCAAAGATATCTTAAGCATGTGCATTTTTGGAAATAAGATCCCTTAATTTGGGGGATCTTTGGTCCATGGCTTGATTTAGGTTATCTTTGGTCCATGGCTTGATTTAGGTTATTTTTGCCATAGGAATCCATCACAACAATTTAATGCAAATGTGTTTGGATTTGGCAAAGATATCTTAAGCATGTGCATTTTTGGAAAAATTTGGGGGACCTTTGGTCCATGGCTTGATTTAGGTGGTTTCATGGTGTTTGGACTGGTCACAGCGGGGTAACTTTGGTCCATTACTTGATTTAGGTGGTTTCATGGTGTTTGGACTGGTCACTAGTCCAACTAATGGCTGTGGTGGAGTTAATTTGGTGGCCTTAAGGTGGTTAGGTCACATTTAGTACATCGGTCCAACTGGGTGCAAATGACCAAAACAGGGGTTTGGGCTAGGTTATCTATGTCAATTGGCTCAATTGATTGTTGCATTTGGTGTATATGATCACAAGGAACAACTTTGGTGAAGAATGGAAATGGTTTTGAGCCCAAAAAGGGTCAATTTGAGGGAATTTTGAATTTTAATCAATTTGGTTATGTTGGGCTAGGCTTGGGTCTAGCTGGGGGTCAATTTGAAGGAATTTTAAACTTTAATTAATTTGGTCATGTTGGGTTAGGCTTGGGTCTAGCTTGGGTTAGCCTTTGGATAGGTCCGAATTTATTATTATAAATGGTCAATAGGGACCTCATGAAGAGTTTTGAATATGAATTCGATGCCAATTTGGAGGTTACGACAATCAATTGGGTGAAATTTGGGGACTTAGCCAATTTGGGGCTAAATTTAGGAATTTTGGATTTAGGGTGGGTGAAATTTGGGGACTTAGCAAATTTGGGGCTAAATTTGGGAATTTTGGATTTAGGCCAAAAATCAAATAAATTTGAAACTTCACCAAGGTCAGTTGATAGTTGATTTTGATGTATAAGAATGTCATAAAGATTTTGCAACATTAATTGAGGCCAATTGACTAGGATATGGGTTCAATTTGGTAAGATTAAGTCATATGGTCAAAATTGGGGTTTCGACCTAAATTAAAATTGGGCTCAAATCATGGACCCATTGAGCTTGGATTTGGTTTAGTTTGGTCATATAAAAAGTGAATATGAGTTTAGGATTGAAAATTGGTGTCAATTAAGATCAAATTGGTGAATATTTGAGATGGATTTGGGGAATTTTGGGTCTTTAAAGGGCAATTTGGGGATTTTGGTTAAAGTCAAATTGGCCAAATTGGGCCATGTGGTAGTTAAAAGAAATGAAATTGGGAATATTTGGGATTTATTGGGATTTTATGGGAATTTTTGGAATTTGGGATTTTGGGCCAAAGAGGGGTATTTTGATAATTAGGGGGTGCCTTAGAGGTCAAAAGGCCAAGATGGGTATTTTGGTAGAGTTGAGGCACGAATCATCACCAATAAGCCATGGACCAAAGGAAGCCCCATTTTGGGTCCTCTACATAGTGGTCTTAGCCAAATCATAGTTTAAATGAAATCAAACTAACCCTATATTTTTCATAGTTTAAATGAAAGAGCACTGTATCTCAAATCCTGTATCTATCCCGATGGAAAAACACAAGACTTGAGGATGAGGCTCGATCAAAATAACTAAGGAAAGTGTGACGTCTGTTTGGTCTGCGAAACCTTTGTATTTGCCGACAAGTTCCCCAATTTTAATATAAAGGATTAAATAAGATTTATATTAAGCAGGGTTTGGACATGCTTTCTATAAGGGCAAGCCCCTATAGTTAATTATATCTTAAATGAACAAAGTCACTTAAAAAAACTCTCGATAAAAATAAAAAAATATTCTCTTCAAGGAAATTTCAAAGGGTAGGACTTTTCAATGAAATGGGACGTAGAGGTGTGAAACGGGATTGGTTCAACTTTGGAACATTTTATTGTAGAGTCCAAGGGAGGAAGAACTAGGGGATGTCATGGATTTAGAGGTGAACCTCGGCGACTTCCAAAGCTATCCTAAAGTTTGGCTTCAATTTTGAGGAGAAAAAAATTAAGTGTTTCATCTTGCCAATTTTATTAGTTAGGGCTTACATTCGTGTGAAACTATCACAGATATAGCCTAGAAGATATGAGGATTTAGGTCGTGACAAACGACAACCTTGAAATCCTAAGACGAGCTAGGGCTTATATTGTATAGCAGGACTATACAAAAGCCTAAAGCTAAGGTGAGGATTTATGTTGCATAAGCAAGCAACCTTGAATTCCTATGGCTTTATTGTTTAAGTTTAAGGAAGGAAGATTGGTTTAGCTGGAGAAGACATATTTTGCTTTTGAAGCTGGTCGTGCTGCCCGCCATGCTAGCTCCAAGTTCCTCGCCGCAACGAGTTTGAGTTTTCTAGTGTGTCAAGTTATAATGCCAAATCAGGTGGCTCTATGGTTGAAGTTCTTTAAATTTTTATGAGGGCATATTAAAGTTGATTAGAGCAACACCGGTTAGGATCCTACGGTTCCTTCGTTCCTGCACCACTATTTTTTATTGGATTCACTTAGTCCAAATGAACTTACTAAACCCAACTTAATGAGTTCCATCTCTTAAACCGTGGGAAGCCTCGTTAGCAATCGTAGGTTAGCTCCTCCGAGGGATCCCCGATCATCTGATATAGACATATTAATTTAGTTGGATTTGTAGTTTTGTGTGATGTTTGTGATTAAATTTTGAGTTGTTTTATATTTAGAATGTTGTGGCGGTGGATTTTATCTTGGTTGATTTTAGTTTTGGTTTTGGGCCTTGGTTTTGGTTAACATGCAAGTTTATGTTGTTTTCATACATGTAGGTAAATGCAAGTATAAAAAAGAAACAATGTAAGCATAAAAAGAAGCATGTAAGGAAAAGGCATAAGAAAGACGATACTATAAACAGTAAAAGCATACTTTGCTGGTCTTCTCGTTCCACCACCTGAAACTTAAAAATGCATGTGAGGGCATTTATGAAGAGCACAAAAAGTAAAGTTCTGGTGGTTTTCCTAACTCTATGTTGTATTTTGGTGAGTCCTTAAAAGTTTAGTTAAGGACGATTTCATTGAGCAAAGTATATTAAGTTTAATAGACCTCTTAGGTATCCAACAAGTTAGGAGGAGGAAGTAGGTCCATGCCTCCCTCCCACCAACTGGTGAAAAACCTCGAGTCCATTTAAACTTATTATGTTGCTTAATGTTTCATCCTATGAATACTTCTGATGCTCAGTGAACATTGATGTCTTAATTATCCTTAAGAAAGGAGTAAATATCATTTATCATTTAATTTGAAAATTATATGAGTGAATTTCCTTAAAGGGCAAGTTGGTGTAGCTAGAACACTTAGCCAATTTTTTTTAATTAGGCTTAGTGGTGTTTCAAGGATGTATGATTATGTTGTGTTTATTTTTCTAATCCTCATTTAGTTAATTTTGATTTGGCCACCACTAAGCCCTTAAGACCTAGGTGTGTGTCTTAATTAGTTTTGAAAATGTTAAGCTTTAAGTGGTCATGATTCATGATTTGGATTTTTTTAAAATCAAAATAGGTGTATTGAATCGATTATTTATTGACTTCAAAAGTCATACCCATAAGTCCAGGATTATTTAATTTTAATAAACTTCCAAATTTTAATATTTTAGAAATTTGTTAACCTATCTTTTCAATTGGGAAAGTGAGATTGGTTTCTACCAATTAACCCCTTGTGTTCCAAACATCACAAAAATTGATTAAAATCAAAGGTTGCCCATTTCCCTCCTTATCTTAAACCTAAATGTTAATTAAGGCTAAATTTTCAAAATTACACATTTGCCCCTAAGGCTCTAACACTTCATAAATTTAGTAAAATTAAATTCAAATGACTTTGAAATTTTTATCCTACCTCATTCATGGGTCAATTAAGATCCTCCTTGAATTAAGCCTAAATGTTAATTAAGACTAAATTTCCAAAATTACACATTTGCCCTTAAGGCTCTAACACTTCATAATTTATCAAATTTAATCTAAATGACTTTGAAATTTTTATCCTACCTTATTCATGGGTCAATTAAGACATTAGAGAAGAAAATGTGATTTTTTAATTCAAATAAATTTGAAATTTTTATCCTACCTCATTCATGGGTCAATTAAGACATCAAAAGAGAAAATATTATTTTTCAGAATTTAATTTATTTTATATAATTATTTTCATGCAAAAAATAGGATTTTTCAAAGAAAATTTCTAACTTGACCTAGGTAAATTCTAATCCTTTGAAATTTTTATTGGAGGTAGAGCTAGACTAGAAAAGTCTTTGGACAAAATTTAATGATTTTTTGAATTCTCTGTGAATTATCATAATTATTTTAATTTCTCAATTATTTAATAAAAATAAAATATTTTAAATGATGAAAATTAAGTTTTGTATTTTTGAAAAATCTCTTTGAGGTTAGAGAACCTAGAGGAGTAAATTTCATATTTTTCTAATTTTTTTTTATTTATTGGAATTATTTTAGTGGAAACTCATTTTTAGCCTTTAAAAATTATTTTAATGTTTTGAAATTCAATATCTTTTTTTAGAAAATCAGGTAAAATATTCTAATTATTCTTAGGTGATTAGGAAGCAATTTAGAACATTTTCATGAATTTTATTATTTTTGTGATTTTTAGGGATTTTTAATTATTTTAAATATTTTAAATAGGCTAAAAATCAAGTTTTTATTCTAAATATTTTTTTTTTTTTACAAAATTTCCCTAATCACAGAGAACTCAAAAAACTAAGTTTCATACTTAAGTTATCAAATGTTCTCAAAATATCATGAAATTTTTATGGTTTGTTCTCTGGATCAAGAACCAAAGTGGAGCTTAAAAATTAAGTCATTTAAAAGTTTATATTTTTCAAAATTAAATATCTTAATGATTTAGTGTTTGTAGAATTTAAGTGCATTTTAAATGACTTGGCCCATGAAATTATTTCTAAAAGCTTCTCTAGTTGTGGTGGACCTTCCAAAATTTTCTTGGAATTTTCTAATCAACATGCTAATTTTCATGATTATTCAAAGGTTTCTCTGGTCATGGTAGACCTTCTAAAATTTTCTTGGGATTTAATAACCAATATGCTAATTTCCATGATTATTTTAAGGTATATAATGTGTAAAAACTTGAAAAATTTGGATCTCAGTCTAAGAACCTCCTCTGACTTTGGAAAAATTAAAGGGTGTTTCTCTTGATAGAGGTTACAACATGCCAAAATTTCAAGCCAAGGTGATGTATCAATATGCATGGAGAATGAAATGATTCAAAATAGTGTTTAATTAATTAAAAATAAAATATGCATCAAATGGACTTGAAATCCATGTTGTTCTCCTCTGCTCACTCAGCAAGAGGGTATTTTTATTTTATTTTTATAATTTTTTACACAAAATTATGGATTTTTGAAGTTTAGGGAGTTTAAATAAATAGAAAAAGCCCTATTTTTCTACTTAAATTGCGTGCTGACTGGATCCTAGACAGCTCCGAGGGCATGCGTGGAGCCCTCTGGTTGGACGCCGCAGTCCACGTAGCTGCTGACTCGGCCCACGGTCTATGTCCCAAAGCGCTGTCCGACTCAATCTCCTCCGTCCATTTGATACATGCTCGATCAAACGGCTCCCCGTCATCATCCTTGACAGAATGATCCCATGACCGTCCACACTAAAACCCTAAGATCTCAGCCTAGACTCAACCAAATCACCTCAGGTTTGGTTCTATGGACTCGTTTATGTGAGACGAACATTTCCATACGGTAATCATGCAATTAAATTAAGCCTAATTAAATGGAGAATCGAAATAGGCTCGGGATGTAAGGTTTTATACCTTTGCTCTGAGAAGTGAAGCTTAAATTAGAGGGTCTTGGCACGTTTGTTATGATCCAATGAGGCTAAGGATTGAGACTTTGGTCTCGGTGTAAGGCCTAGGTATGAATTTGATCACGACCGGATTTGAGTGTTGGTCTAGAGCTATGGTAGAGGCTCTGTGGAAGTTGGATTTTATGGGGCTTTAGCTTCTTTCTTGGTTGTGAAGGTGTGGGTAGAGTTAATTTGAGTTTGGTGGAGTGTGGAGATGTAATGGGCTCTGTCCTGGTTTCCGGCAAGGTTCCAAGCTCAAAATTGAGCTCCGACAATAGGAATCGGTGAGGGAAAGTAGTTAGAATGCATTGAGGGGATCTTAGGGAAGCTTTGTGTACAGTTTGGAGAGGCCTCACTAAGGAAATTTCAGCACCCCTCCAATGGTCGTGGAGGTGAGTTTTTTATAAAAATGGAAATGGGGGTGGCTCTCAGAGAATAAGCTTGCGTGCATTGTGGTGCTTAGGTGGAGGGCAGAGGAGCTCTATCAATTGGTTTGGCTGAGCTGGCCTCAAGGTTTGATTTGGGTGAGGTGCCATGGGGGTGGCTCTTGGTATTAAGCTTTTTCGGCCACTAGGCTGGCCGGCCGACTATGGGGAGGTGCCTAGGAGCTCAAGGAACCCAGAGGAATACGTTACAGCAATTTAGTGCAATGATACCTAATTTTGGTAAGGATATCTTAAGCACATGCATTTTTGTAAATAATATCCCTTGATTTGGGCAACCTTTGGTCCATGGATTGATTGGTTTCATGGTATTTGGACTACTCACTAATTCCAACTAATGGTTGTGATGGAGTTAATTTGGTGACTTTAGGGTGGTTAGGTCACATTTAGTGCATGGGTCCAAGTGGGTGCAAATGACCAAGACTTGGGGTTGGACTAGGTTAGCCATGTCAATTGCCCAAATAAATGTTGCATTTGGTGTATATGATCATAAGTAACAACTTTGGTGAAGAATGGAAGTGGTTTTGAGTTCAATTGAAGGGTCAATTTGAGGAAATTTTGAACTTTAATCAATTTGGTCATTTAGGACTAGGCTTGGGTTAGCCTTTGGGTAAGTCAAGGTTGATTATTGTAAATGGTCCATAGGGACTTTATGAAGAGTTTTCAACAAGAATTGGATGCCAATTTGGAGGTTAAGGATATCAATTGGGTGAAATTTGGGGACTTAGCCAATTTGGGGCTAAATTTGAGAATTTTGGATTTATGCCAAAATCAAATGGATTTCAGGCTTCACCAAGGCCAATTGATGGTTGATTTTGATGTGTAGGAATTTTCAACATTAATTTGGGCCAGTTGACTAGGCTATGGGTTCAATTTGATGAGATTAGGTCATATGGTCAAAACTGGGGTTTTGATCTAAATTAAAATTGGGCTCAAATCATGGGCCAATTAAGCTTGGATTTGGTTTAACTTGACCATATCAAAAGCTAATTTGAGTTTTGTATTGAAATTAGGGGCAATTGAGATCAAATTGATGGACATTGGTGTTGAATTTGGGGAAATTTGGGTCTTTAAAGGCAAATTTTAGGATTTTGGTTAAAGATGGTTAAATTGGCCAAATTGGAACTTGTGGTCGTTGAGAGAAATTAAATTGGTAATATTTGGGATTTATCAAAATTTTCTAGGAATTTTTGGAATTTTTGGGATTTTACGCTATGGAGGGGTATTTTGGTAAATTGTGGGTGTTTTAAGGGCAAAAAGCCAAGATGGGTATTTTGGTATAGTTGAGGTGCCAACCATCACCAACAAGCCATGGACCAATGAAAACCCCATTTTGGGTCCTCTACATAGTGGTCTTAGCCAAACCATGACCCTAGCTAGGGCTGGTAGGTTTAAGAGACCATCTACTTGAGTATCCCAAAATGATCAAGGGACCCAGTGTAGAAATTTAAGCTTAGGGTTGTGAGTGATTTTGGGTGTAGATGTGTGTAGTGAGTGTAGTGAGTGCCCTAGCTCTAGACCAACACCCAGGGTCAACCCTAAGGTCCAACAGTCTTAAGGGTGACTCATCTTGAGTTTCCCCCATAGTGACCCCACCTACTAAGTATTTAGAGGTTGAGACCAACATGTGGAACTTCAAGTTGAGTAGGGAAGAGTTTGGAATTTCTAGTGGTGTGGGTTCCTCTTCTAGTTTTCTAAGAATAGTAAATAGGAAAATCCTATGGCTAGACCTTAGGCTACTAAAGAGGAAAAACTAAACCTCAACCAAGGGAGGTCACTATGGCTAGACCTTAGGCTACTAAAGAGGAAAAACTGAACCTCAACCAAAAGTGAGGTCAAGTCATATGGCTAGACCTTAGGCTACTAAAGAGGAAAAACTGAACCTCAACCAAAAGTGAGGTCAACCTATGTCTGATCCTTTGTCCTTTTTTGCTGATGAAGCTCCGTCAAAGTACATTTCTCAGTGTTGCATGCTGGAGAATTCTATTTGTAGTATTTGCTCATCTGGTAACTTGTCATTGAGAGGGGACCCAGGTGGCAGTGGGTGTGCAGCGAGAGTCTGCTAGAATCTATCCCATGATAGCACGGAGGGGAATAAAAGTTGTATCAATTTGTAATAAGATCATTGAACATCTTGCTAGACGTTTGGATAGTGTTGGTCGGGTCATAAAATATTGCAATGGGTTAACTTTCGAGATTAGGGTGATCTTATGAGATAGCATGTAATGTCTATGTTTTTGTGCAGAAAAAATTAACGCTAGATAATACTTCTTGATAAGTGGATACCTTATCTCCGTTGGTATTAGACGGTGACTCAAATAGTAGAGTGCAGTTTCTTTACCCTCATCATCAACTTGGGCTAAGAGGGTTCCAAGAGAGTCGTCTAAGGCCGCAGTATAAAGTATCAACGGTTTCCCTAGGATAGCGACTGCCAAAATAAGAGGTGTCATTAAAGATTGTTTAACATCCTCATGGGTCTGCTGGCATTTCTCTTCGCAAACAAATTTGGCGTCCTTTTTAATTAATGTCGAGAAGGGCTAAAACCTACCTGAGAGATTAGAAATAAAGCATCTCAGATATGCCAACTTCCCTTGGAAAAAATATAGTTGTTTTATGGTTTTAGGAGGAGGCATTTCCAAGATAGCTTTAATCTTATCGGGGTCAATCTCGATTCCCCGATGACGGACAATGAATCCTTGAAATTTCTTGAAGTTAACGCTAAAGGTGCACTTTTAGTGATTCATTTTAAGTTCATATCATTGTAACCGTTCGAACACTATCCTCAAATCGCACAAATGGTCTATTTTTCATTTGCTTTTGATGACCAAATCATCCACATAGCATTCCACTTGGTTGTGAATGAGGTCATCAAAAATCTTCGTCATACCTCTTTGGTATGTTGCTCCAGCATTCTTCAACCTAAACAACATCATTGTGTAGCAAAAAAAATTGATAGGTGTCCTGAAGGCTGTAAATGCTGCACCCTCGAGAGCCATCTTATTTTTGTTGTATCCCGACGTTCCGTCTATAAAAGAGATGATTTCATGTGTAGAAGCGATGTCTACCATCATTTCTTATATTGATAGTAGATACTCTTCTTTTGGACATGCCTTGTTCAAATCCTGAAGTTTACACAAACACGAATTTGTCCATTTTTCTTCTTAACATGTACAATATTAGTCAATCATGTGGGGTATTTCTCTTTTTTTACAAAGTTAGCATCTATTAATTTCTTCACTTCGGCGATTACTTGCTTCTCTATTTTGAGGTGCATCCTTCTAGGTACTTGTTTTGCTGGGGTTATATTCTTGTCCACCTCGAGTTTATGAATTGCAACCTCTGCTTACAGTCCTGATATTTCATCATAGCTCCATGCGAAGCAGTCTTTGAATTATGTTAATAGTTTGATGAATTGTAAAGATTCTTCATCATTGAGTAGATAACTAATAAATGTAGGTCGGGCTTGTCCCTTAGTCCCGAGGTTAATTTCCTTCAATTCGTCAATGGTGGAATTAATTTCCTCCTAAAATTCTGGCAGAGCATCTTCTATCAGTTGATAAGTAGAGTCATCCTCTATTTCAAGGCAATCCTCTTCTGATTCACTAGTAACAACCATGCAAAATTCTGAATCATCGATTGCTTCGACTGTACAAAATCGGAGACCCTCTTTTGAGTTTGGAGTTTGACTTTTAATATTCCATAATTTTTTAAAAATTTCAAATTTATCTTCTGGCATTTGTTTTGACAAGTGTCCTTATTGAATTAACTTTTGTACACAAGGCGAAAAGTAGCTAAAAAGCAATTCCATTAATTCATTAGGATCATCATCCAAGTTTACATTATTTTAAATATTGGTAGAGGTAGAAGCATGATAAAACTTGATTGGCTTTGAACTAACACTACGGACTTCCTTGACCTCTAAAGTCTCAACCTTTTGAGGGAGAATCAGAGTAAGGGTCATGGTTTTCACATAGTGGTTTATCCGATCGTACATCATCTTATATTCACTTTGCTCTGTATCCTCTAAGGATGTCTCATAGTGAGGTTTCTTCTGATTTGTTAGCATTACTTCATCTTCAAAATTGTCTTCATCACCAATGTTGATGGTTGGCCTAGTCTGTTCAATGATTAAGTTGGTTCTTCCTTGTCCACGTCCCCGACCACAACCTCAGGTGCGCAAACTAAAAGAACCTCCACCAACTTATTGCAAAAGAGTGGTGGAAGATTGCTGAGGTGGAGTTGAATGGCCTCCTCTTTATGATTTTTCTGAATCTTCATTTTTATTTGAAATAATTTCACGAGAGAAGACAGTTTTCTTCGGAGGCACGTAGTAGGCAGCATCTTCATGAATGCCAACTTCATGAACTTAAAACGGTTGCAGATCTCCCTTAATGCAATGTTCTTGTCCATCTTTGTAATACTTGATGCACTAGTGCAGAGATGATGGAACCATGTTGTGTTTGTGAATTCATGATCGACCCAATAGAGCGTTAAAAGAGGTCTCAGCGTCGATGAAATGGAATTTAGCAGTTGTTGCTAGTTCTCCAACCTTCATAAGCAATGAATCAATCCAAGGGCTATCTCTCTCTCCCTTTTGGTTGAATCCTCTTAGCATCATTTTATTGGTCCTAAGCTGCTGAGCTTCAATGTCCATTTAGGCTAATGTCTGTAGACCCATCAATTTTAAGGATGCTCCCGGATCTACTAAAACTCTGGACAACACAAATCTGCCAATGTTAATGGAGATGTAAAGCGGTCGGTTGTTGTCGATGGTACCAAGCAGAAAATCTTCATTTGTTAAGGTTACCCCAGACCGTTCTTTCAACAAACAAACTTCATCTGAGGATGTGTTAGCCAATTGGGCTGGCCAACTGGGCTAAGAAAATCTCTGGGTCAAGCAAAGTTGTAACTAGAGACTCTCTCATCTCCTTTGATAGGATTAGAGCATCGTAGATACTTAATCGGGCTGCAACTTCCTAAGATGAGATAGAATGTTGTAATCCACTTTGTATGACCCTCCAATTTTCTCTTAGTTATGTGGTTCTTCCACTGGTGGAGGTGAAGGTAGTTCTTCTTGAGTTATTACTTGTTTTTCTTTATCTGTCGGAGCTGTTCTCAAGGGTAACACTTTCCCACTCCTTAGTTTCACTTCTGTAGTTTATTTTTCTTGTGACATCATTTTTGAATCTTTTGGTGTTTCCTCTTTGTTAGAAAGATTCAAGTTGATGGCAAGCAGTGCACCAGAGTGCTTGAGAATTGGTTCCTCACTTCCGGTGCTATCATAAGCGGTATCATCAATGTCTTCTTAGGACTTGTTAGCGAGTTCATCAGACTCAAGCAAAATTTGGGGATCATTTTGGGAATCAAAATCAAAGCTTGATTGGTTAAAATTTGTTACGTTATCACCAGAAACAGTTAAAACGTAGCCGAAATCACAATCATTATAATCATGAGACCCCGAAGGGGTAAAAAGATAATCATACAAACTTAGGGGTTTGAGGACTTTCTTTCCTGAATCTGAAACAACTAATCTAGTAGAGGCAGCCCCTATCCTACCTTCTATGCTATCTATCTTATTAGTGGTGTTCTTCTTCTTCTTTTTTTTATGATGACGAATCTCCTGGAAAAATCTTTATCTCGGGTTTGGCAGGCTGAAGACTCTGAACGGAGGTTTGCTTCGATGCGTTCTGGATCTGATTCAATATTTTATTGGACGATTTAATCCAAAATGCATTCCATCCATCTTCTGTGGTATATGGATAAATCTAGGAGATTGGTTCGACTGAAATCATATTTATGGAACCATTTTAGGTTCTCCTAAATATTCTTTCGAGATCATTATATTCCCTTCTTTAAGGTTCTTCTCGAGCCAATCCTTAAAGATGAAACATTCTTCTATAGTGTGACCAAGCAACCTGTGGTATGGGCAATAATTTGGTTCATCCTTCTTGTCAACCTCTTTAGGTTTCTTTGGATATGGCAATCTAAAGTTAGGCTTCTTCATCCGACTTCTGAACATCTTGGATAAGGCTTCATCTTTAAAAGAATACACAATTTTCTATCATTCTACAAAAGATATTCTCTTATTCTATGTTTGAGGTGATCCTACTTGAGGCGGTCGCTGGTTTGACTGGTTACTCTATTTCTGAGCATGCTTTGATGAAGATTGACAAGGATTTTCTGGATATATCTTGATTGGTTGTTTACCTTTATCAACAATCGCTATTATTCTTAATCTCTTTTCAAATACTCTGGTTGCCTTGGATTTTTTGTGAGAATCCATATGTTTAATTTCTTCTTGAAGACTGCTGGCTTTGTTAAGTAGCTTCTCGAAGGATTTTATGGTGAGTCCTTTGAGCATGAAAGCTACTTGTCCATGAATGCTTTTAAGTAAAATATCAATTGTGTGATGTTCTTGTAGCTGAGGTTCACACTTTATGCTAAGGTTTATCCACCTCAAGATATAAACCACCAAAGTCTCATTGGGCTTTTTCTTTTCCATCACGAGCTCTCCTATAGAAACATGGTGTTGCGCTCTAGTAAATCTCTTCACAAAAAATTTTTCTAGCTTGGTAAATGTCTTAACTGATCATTTGGGTAAATTAGTGTACCAATCAAAAGCAATCCCTGACAAGCTACTGACAAATTGTTGGAAGAGTAAAGCTTCGCTATTTCTTGTGTTTGGAAGTATGCTATATGTTGTCTAGGATTTCTAGTCCCATCAAATATCTTAAAGTTTGGGGCCACAAAACCTATGGGGAAGGGTACGACATCAAATTCTTCTAGGTAAGGTTTACCCTTCAAAATCAATGTACCACCCTTAGATTGGATTAAGGCCTCCTCAACTTGCTCGATCATTTACTTAAATTCCTTCTCCAACATTGCGCTTGATGGAGAATCTTTCTTTGGTTGCTCATCCCTATTTGCTAAGGTAACTTCTCTTCTTTCGTCAGTGATGTGTATGATTTCTAGTTGGTTGATCTCTGGAGAGGTTAGTTGTGGTGCTTGTGATTGCTTTTGAATGGTGGCCATGGCAGTCATGGCCGCAGGCATTTCTTCTATTCTTTTCTTTAGTTAGCTGAATTGCTCATCCCTTAGGAGGATAGCCCTATGCAGCTCATCTACGACATCCTCTTCAATGAGTGGTTGAGCCTTGCGCACAGATGTAGCAGCTCTGGTTTAGATAACATGAACATCCATGAAATCCTCTTCGAGGTAATCATTATAGTCAGAATCTTCATCATCATCATTGACAAAAACTCTGTATTCTCAGGCTAACTCGGAATTCTCAACTCTGAGCTTTTCAACTTTTTCTTTGATTATTGATTCTTTGATTATCTTAAGATTTAGAGGACCCTGCTGGACCTCCTCCTGTTGTTCTTCCATCTCACTGAAAATAGCTGTGACAATGTCAGATACTTCGGACTCTAGCTTCATTCCATGCTCTTGCCCTGCAAGCTTACTGGGCTATATCGGTACAGCGACCTTGGATATCCACACCTTTTTCTTTGATGATGATGTCTCAGGATAGAGTGTCCTAGCAGAAACATCGGTATGTCGAAGGGAAGTATGCTCCCAATGGTGCAAACTGACTAAAGTACTATGCAATTTCTCCATTCTTTTCTTTGAAATTTTAGGAATGTCTTTGAAGTGGGTGATCGGTAGGATTCTCGGACCCAGTCTTGACTTAACCGGTCGAAGGCTCGTGGTCCTGGTAGCGGTAGAATCTGTGGCGATAATAGCAGTGTCTACTCTGCATCCTAAGCGAAACCAGACAGAAATATGAGCAGACGGATTTTTAGTTAACTTTTGAGTTCGTTTGGCAGATTTAACGTCCCTTGAAATTTCTTTCTTCATACAAGGGAAAATTGCATGCCCCACTCATTTAAGTAACCCATTAACTGAGCAGCCCTCTTTGGCAGCTAGTCTCTCAAAAACTGAACTAACTTGGGTGATTGGAGTATTCTTGTATCTATCGATATCCATGAAGTGTCGGTAATGCGGCGATGATTTTTTGGATACTCTTGTATCTATTGATATCCATTAAAGGACGGAATCAACTTCTCAGTAGAAGTGTATATGTTTCTAGTCATCTTGATTCATTTTGGTGAGGATTTTCCTTAAAGGGTATCTCATTAGGAGCCCTCTGAACTCACCTGCTGCGGTTTCTCCTTTGAGTTCGGGTTAGTGGTGCAGTTCTTGAACTCGATCCGATTTTTAATATTGATGGTGGGATAGTTAATCCCTCAGTCGAATCTTCAATGATAATTACCTCTTTTCTCTTAGTAGCAGCGGGGACAACAAACATGGTAGGTTTCATAGTTGTAATAGTAGCCTTGGCATTCTTATAAGAAGGGAAGTCATGAAGACAGTTCAAGTTGAACTCAACAGACAACTGCTGAATTTTTGAAGCGGTGACTTTCATTATGACGAACGGCGCTTTTCGAAAGATGACCTTGAGATCTTCAAATCTGGCTCCGAACTTAATGGTAGGAGCAACATTGCGGGCTTCATGGCTTGTCAGCAAGTTGCAAGAAAAGGTCAGTGTTGGGAAGGCCATTGCAGCAGCTTTAAAATAGAAAGCTCTAGGTTAGCTATATGGCCAAGACCTTGTAATCTTAATGCAAGCACTGAAATTAACAGAGGTTGATCTGTAGACTGGATATGTCTTAGTTTGTGGGGATTTTAAAATTTTTAGTAAAAATATAATTTAAATGTAGAAAAATTTAAATTAATATAAAAATTTTTAAAGTGCATGTAGCACGACACTATTTGATTTAATTTGCAAAACAACAAATCAAACTTGAAAGGGAGATATGAAGTGTTTAGGACCCAGTGCAGGACCCATTTGGCAACACACAATGCCAAAATGAAACTAGTCGACCAACACACCTATTGGGGGTCTGACCCCAATTGAAGATTTAAAGAGTCCTTAATGGCCTCCTGAACCCCTTTATTCCAAGGTGATTGAATAGACAGTCTTGAAGTCCAAGGAGTTGGTCGTACTTTCCCAAGACAGAAATGGGTAAAGTATGTCAATGAAAGAAGAGTAATTTGGTCTAAGAGGGAGATGGAAACATTACCGATGTGTGAAGATAATATTTCCTTAACTAAATGGAGAGAAAAGCTTGTCTCCAGCGGAATCACCAGAAGCTGTCGACACTATTTTGGTTGATGAGTTGCTCGTAAGAAGTTGTCGGTCACCGAAATTGAAATCTCATTGCCCATTTTGGAAGGACATTTAATTTACATATAGATTTAAGTTTATAAAAATATGAAATCAAAGTAACCCCATATTTTTCATTATTTAAATGAAAGAGCATTGTACCTCAAACCCTGTATTTATCCCGAATGATAAACACAAGACTTAAAGATGAGGCTCAATCAAATAAACTAAGAAATATTTGACATCCGTTTAGTCTCCGAAATCATTTTATTTGCTGACAATTTATCATATTTATTATGAATAATTAAATAGGGTCTATATTATGTTGGGTTCGCACAAGCTTACTATAAGGGCAAGCCCCTATAGTTAATTACATCTTAGATAACCAAAGTCACATAAAAAACTCTATATACAAATCAAGAAATATTATCTTCAAGGAGGTCAAAGGATAGGATTTTTCAACGATATCGGACAAAGAGGTATGAAAATAGATTGGTTCAAATATGGAACATTTGTTGTAGAATCCAAAGGAGGAAGAGCTAGAGGATGTCACAGATCTGAAGGAGAACCTCGGTGACTTCCCAGTCTATCCTATTGTTTGGCTTCAATTTTGAGGAGAAATTTAATTGAATATTTCTTCCTGCCAATTTTTTTTATTTAGGGCTTACATTTGAGTGAAACGATCGTACAAATAGCCTAAAAGATGTGAGGATTTAGGTCGTGACAGGCGAGAACCTCGGAATCCTAAGACAAGTTAGGGCTTTATTGTATAACAGAGCTGTATAAAGGCCTAAAGATAAGGTGAGGATTTATGTTGCATAAGTAAACAACCTCAAAATCTTATGGCATGTTGTTCAATTCTAAAGAATGAAATGGTTTAGCTGGGGAAGACAGGTTTTTCTATTGACGATGGTGGTGCTGCCCACCATGCTAGCTCCAAGCCCTTTGTCATGACAAGTTTAAGTTTTTTAGGGTGTCAAGTTATGATGTCAAATCAGCTGACCCTATGGTTGTAGTTCTTTAAAAATTTATGGGGGCATTGTTGACCTCACTTTTGGTTAAGGTTTAGTTTTCCCTCTTTAATAGCCTAAGGTCTAGCCATAAGACTTTCCTATTGACTATTCTTAGCAAAATATATATGGAACCCTCACCACTAGAAATTCTACACTCTTCTTTACTCAGCTTGAAGTTCCACATGTTGATCCTAACCTCTAACACTTAGTAGGTGGGGTCACTATGAGGGAAACTCAAGATGAGTCACCCTTAGAACTGCTAGACATTAGGGTTGACCCTGGGTGCTGGTCTGGAGCTAAGGCACTCACTACACTCATCTACACTCACATTCACTTACTACCCTAAACTCAAATTCCTAGCCTAGGTCCCTTGATCTTTATTGGATACTCATGTAGATGGTCCCCTAAACCTACCAGCCCTAGGGCTATAAGTTGAGTAAGACCAGTACATAGAGGACCCAAAATGGGATTTCATTTGGTTCATGGCTCAATTAGGTTGATTAGTTACCCAATCCTATCAAAGATGCCCATCTTGGCCTTTTGCCCCTAAACATCCCCAAATTACCAAAATATCCCTCTTGGGCCCAAAATCTCAAAAACTCCAAAAATTCCCATAAAATCTCAATAAATCCCAAATATTCCCAATACCACATGACCCAATTTGGCCAATTTGATTATGTTTAACCAAAACCGCCAAATTTGCCTTTATGGGCCAAAATTTCCCCAAATTCAACCCAAATGTCCATCAATTTGATCTCAATTGACCCCAATTCCAATACTAAACTCAAATTAATTCTTGATATGACCAATATAGATCAAATCCAAGCTTAATTAGCCCATGATTTGAGCCCAAATTTGGTATAGGTCAAACCCCCAATTTTGGTCACTTGACTTAATCCCACCAAATTGAGCCTACAGCCTAGTCAATTGGCCCCAAAAAATGTTGAAAAATCTTTATAACATCCTTATACATCAAAATCAACCATCAATTGGCCTTGGTGAAGCCTCAAATCCATTTGATTTTGGCCCTATATATCAAAATCAACCATCAATTGACATTGGTGAAGCCTCAAATCCATTTGATTTTGGCCTATGAAAATTCCTAAATTTAGCCCCAAATTGATAAGTCCCCAAATTTCAGCAAATTGGTTGTCTTAACCCCCAAATTGACACCCAATTCATGTTGAAAACTCTCATGGGGTCCCTATTGACCATTTATAACAACCAATTTGGACTTATCCCAAAGTTAACCCAAGCTAGACCTAAAACTAGCCCAACATGATTAAATTAACTAAGATTCAAAATTCCCTCAAACTGACCCTTCAATTAAGCTCAAAACCACTTCCATACTTCACCAAAGTTGTTCCTTATGATCCTTTACATCAAATGCAACATTTATTTGGGTCATTTGACATGGCTAACCTAGCCCAAACCTAAGATTTGGTCATTTGCACCCACTTGGACCCATGCACTAAATGTGACCCAACCACCCTAAAGTCACCAAATTAACTCCCCACCAAACCTAAAAATAGCGCCGACAGCTTCTGGAGACTACATTGGAGACAAGCTTTTATCTTCATACAAATCAAGAAATATTATCTTCACACATCGGTAATGTGTTCATGTCCCTCTTGGACCAAGTTCGTTGGCATACTTTACCCATTTTTGTCTTGGGAAGGTACATCCAACTCTTTGGACTACATGACTAGCTGTTCAACCATCTTTGAACAGAGAGGTTCAGAAGTCCATTAAGGACTCTTTAAATCTGCATGTAGGGTTGGACCCCCAATAGGTGTGTCGGTGGACTAGTTCCACCTTGACATTTTTCTGCCACTAAATAGGTCCCGCACTGGGTCCTAAAATACTTCACATCTTCCTTCCAAATTTGATTTGTTGTTTCACAAATTAAACCAAATTGCGTTGTATCACGTGCACTTTGAAATTTTCTCATTTAAATTTTACAGTTTTCCTTAAAACAAAGATGTTAAAATACCAATGAATTAAGACCTGCCCGGTCTAAAAATTAACCTCTACTTTCAATGTTTGCACTAAAAACTATGAGGTTTTTGGCCATATAGCTAACCCTGAAACTTTCTATTTTAAAGCCTACTGCAATAGCTTACCCAATGCTGACCTTTTCCTGCAACCTGCCAATGGACCGTAGCGCCCGTAACGTCGCTCCCACCATCAAATTCAGAGCTGGATTTGAAGATCTTAAGGTCATCCTCGGGAAAGCTCCATTCGTGGTAATGAAGATTGCCACTCTAGAAATGCAGGAGCTGTCTTTAGAATTCAACCTAAACTATCTTCAAGACTTCCCTTCCTGCAAGAAGGCTAAAGCTACTGCCATCGCGACACCCGTCAAACCCGCTAGCTCCACTGCTACTAAGGGGAAAGAAGTGATGATTGTTGAGGATCCGACTGAGGGATTAACTATCCCACCACCTGTGTCTGAAATCGGATCAAGTTTGAGGACTGTACCACTAACCCAAAATGAAAGGAGGAACCGTAACAGAAAAGTTCAGAGGGCCATCAAAGCCCAGGCTCCTGGGAAGACACCCATTGAGGAGGAGCCTCATCAAGTTGAAGAAGTATTACCGGAAATTTATCCACTCCTGTGAGGAAGTAGATTCTATCCTCTGACAAATACCAAGGGATATGAGAGTATCTGAAGGATTGTTGCCGCATTACAGTGACTTCATGTACATGGTGAGGAGGGAAAGAAGTTTACTCCTATCACTCGAGTTAGAGCAGTTTTCAGAAGGCTTGCTACCAAAGAAGGATGTTCAGTTAGCGAGTTACTTAAATGAAAGGGGGATAAAATTTCTCCTCGCATGAAAAAGGAAAGTTTGAAGGGCTTCAAATCCGTTAGACAATCTCACAAAACAGCTGGAGCGCCACCTACTCGCATCCCCATTTGGTTTTGTTTATTGAACAGAATTGATACCGCAGTGATCACTGCTGATTAAGCTGCCACCAGGACCACAGGTCGTCGATCGTTTAAGTCGAGAATGGGTCCAAATATCTTACCCATCACCCGTTATGAGGATATTTCTACAATCCCAAAGGTAAAGACGAGACGCTTACCTGGAACTATAGCTGGTTTACATCACGGGGAGCATACTTTCCCTCGACATACTGATGTTTCTACTAAGACGCTCTGTCCTGATACATCATCATCAAAAAAGAAAAAAGGTATGGATACCCAAGATTGTCGCACCGATACAGTCCAGTGAGCCTGCTGGATAAGAAATGAAACCAGGATCTTAAATATCTGAAATTGTCACGACAATAGCCAGTGAGATGGAGGAACAAGTAGAGGATGTCCATCAGGGTCCTCCATATCTTAAAGTGATCAAGGAATCAATAATTGAGGAAAAAGTTGAGAAACTCAGGATTGAGATTTCTGAGTTGGCTTGAGAACACGGAGTTCCCATCGATATCGACAATGAAGATTTTGATTACAATGATTACCTGGAGGAAGATTTCATGGATGTCCATGTAATTGAAACCAGGGACACCACATCTGGGCGCAAGGCTCAACCTCACACCGAAGAGAACGTCGTAGATGAGCAGCGTAGGGTTATCCTCCTAAGGGAAGAGTAGGTTAGTCTACTAGAGAAAAGAATAGAAGAGATGACTGCAGCTATGACCGCCTGGCCACCATTCAGGGGCAATCGCATGCACCGCAATTGGCTTCTCTAGAGATTAATCAGCCAGAAATCATAAACATTATAGATGAAAGAAGAGAGGCTACTTCAATAAACAAAGATGAGCAACCAAAGAAAGATTCTCCATCAAGTTCCATGCCATAAAAGGAGTTCAAGAAAATGGTTGAACAAGTGCGGGACGCCTTAGCCCAATCCAAGGGCGTTGCATCAATTTTGAAGGGTAAACCTTACCCAGAAGAGTTCGATGTCGTACCTTTCCCCAAGGGTTTTGTGGCCCCAAACTTCAAGATATTCGACGGGACTGGAAATCCCAGACATCATATAACGCATTTTCGAGCCAGTTGTGGTAGCACAAGAAATAATGAAGCTCTACTCTGGCAGCAGTTCATCAACAGCTTGTCAGGAATTGCTTTCGAGTGGTACGCTGACTTGCCCAACAGGATAGTTAAAACATTTTCTAAGTTAGAATAGTCATTTGTGAAAAGATTTGCCGGGGCACAACACCATGTGTCTATTTAAGAGCTCATGATGGAAAAACAGAAGTCTAAAAAAACTTTGGTAGACTATATTTTAAGGTGGAGAAACCTTAGCATGAAATGTGAACCTCAACTACAGGAACATCATGCGATTGAAATCCTCAAGAGCATTCATCGGCCAGTACCTTTCATGCATAAGGGACTCACCATCAAATCCTTCAAGAAGCTACTCAGTAAAACTAGCAGTCTTCAAGAAGAAATAAAGTACATGGAGCCACAAGAAAAAGCTAAGGTGGCCAGAGTGTTCGAAAAGAAATCCGGAGTAGTGGCGACCGTCGACAAAGGAAAGCAGCAGATAAAGATATATGCAGAAGAACATTGCCAGTCCTCTCAGAAATAGAATAATCAATCCAACGAGCAGCCGCCTCAAGAAGGAGCACCTCGAACGGGGGATAAAAGGATATCCCTGTTAGAGTGATAAAAAGTTATGTATTCCTTCAAGGATGAAGCTGTATCTAAAATATTCAAGAGTCAGATGAAGAAACCAGAATTTAAACTACCAGATCCAAAGAAGCTCGAAGAGGTGGTTAAGAAGACTGAACCAAATTATTGCCCATACCACCGATTGCTTGGGCACACTATCGAAAAGTGCTTCATCTTTAAAGACTGGCTCGAGAAGAACCTCAAACAAGAGAATATAACAATCCCAAAGGAGTATTTGAGAGAACCTAAAAAAGGTTCCATAAACATGATTTCAGCTGAGTCAATCTCCCCAGTTGATCCGTATGCTGGAACAGATGGATGGAGTACAACTTGGGATGAACTCAAGAGAGTCCTTAATTACATACAGGATTCATCGAAGCAAGCTTCAATGAACACTGAAAAAGGATGGAATGAAGTTTGGAGCAGATCATCCAATAAAATACTGAACAAGATCGAGTCTGCATCAAAATAAGCTTCCATTCAGAGTTCGCAACATACCAAGCCCGAGATGAAGGTTTCAATAGGAGATACATTATCGTCAAGAACAAAGAAAAAGAAGAAGAGCATCACTGTAGAGATTGATAGTACAGGAGGTAGGATAGGGGCTGCCTCTACTAGATTGGTTGTCTCGGATTCAGGGAAGAAAATCCTTGAACCCCTGACTTTGTATGTTTATCTTTTTGTCCCTCCGGGGTCTTATGATTATAATGATTGTGATTTCGGCTATGATTTAACTGTTTATGGTGATAACATAACTGATTATGATCGAACTAGCTTTGATCTCGATCCCTAAAATGATCCTCAAATTATACTCGAGTCCGATGAACTCATTGTCAAATCCAAAAAAGACATCAGTAATGCCGCTTACGACAAAACCGATAGCGAAGAGCCAATTCTTGAGCATCATGGTACACTGCTTTCCATCAACTTAGATCTTTCCAAAGAAGAGGAAAAGACACCGGAAGATTCACAATGATATCTCAAGAAGAAGAAGTTACAGAAGTTAACTTAAGGAGTGGAAAAGTGTTACCACCAAGAATAGCTCCAACAGACAAAGGAGAACAGATGATGACTCGAGAAGAGAAACCTCCACCTCCACCAGTTGAAGAAACACATAATCAAGACATAGTTGGAGGATCATCCAAAGTAGACTACAACGTGCTAGCTCATCTTAGGAATTTGTCGGCCCGATTAAGCATCTACGATGCTCTGATCCTGTCAAAAGAAATGAGAGGGTCTCTAGTTACAGCTTTGCTTGACGTAAAAATTTGATTAGCTCAGTTTACCAACACATCCTCAGATGAAGTATGCTTAATGAAAGAATAGCCTGGGGTAACATTCACAGATGAAGACTTGTTGCTCGGTACCGCCGACCACACCCGTCCACTCTACATCTCCGTCAACATTGACAGATTTGTGTTGTCGAGAGTTTTAGTTGATCCTGGAGCCTCTCTTAACTTGATGAGCCTACAGACATTAGCTTATTTGAATATTGAGGCTCAAGAGCTTACGCTCGATAAGATGATGTCAAGAGGATTCAACCAAAAGGGAGAAAGAGCCCTCAGATCATTTACATTACTTATGAACGTTGGAGAACTCATGAGAACCGCTAAATTTCATATCATCAATGTCGAGACCTCTTTTAACGCTCTATTGGGTCGACCATGGATTCATGAGCACAATATGGTTCATCATCTCAACACCAGTGCAAGTACCGCAAAGATGGTCAAGAAAATTGCATCAAGGGAGATCTACAACCATTTTCAGTGCATCTTTAACGCTCTATTAGGTCGACCATGGATTCATGAGCATAATATGGTTCCATCATCCCTACACCAGTGCATTAAATAACCACAAAGATGGTCAAGAAAATTACATCAAGGGAGACCTACAACCATTTTCAGTGCATGAAGTTGGTATCCATGAAGATGTAGCCTACTATGTGCCTCATTGACAACCATTTTCAGTGCATGAAGTTAGTATCCATGAAGATGCTGCCTACTACGCGCCTCTAAAAAAGATTGTCTTCTCATGCGAGATTCTGAAAAACAAAGATGAAGTTCAAAAGAATCACAAAAGGATGCCATTCAACTCCGCTTCAGCAATCTCCCACCACTCCTTTACAACAAGATGGTGAAAGGCCTTTTAGTTCGCGCACCCGAGTTCGAGGCCTGGGAAGTGGACGAGGAAGGATCAATTTAATTATTGAATGGACTAGGCCGAGTAACAATATTGGTGATGAAGACAGTTCCGAAGATGAGATAATGATGACAAGACGGAAAAGACCTCAGTATGAGATATCCCTAGAAGATACAGAAAAGAATGAATATGAAACAATGTATGATCGGATAAACCACTATGTGGATACTATGACCCTCATTCACCTCAAAGAAAGGTTGAGAGTTTAGAGATCAAGGAAGTCCGTAGTGTTGGTTCAAAGCCGATCAATTTTTACTGTGCTTCTACCTTTACTGAGCTTGAAAAATATGTAAATTTGGATGTTGATTCTAATGAATTAATGGAATTGCCTTCACCTTGTGTTCAGAAGTTAATTTAACAAGGACACTTACCAAAACAAATGCCAAAAGATAAATTTCAACTTCTTAAAAAATTATGGCTCAAAAGTTAATTTGACAGGGACACTTACCAAAACAAATGTCAAAAGAAAAATTTCAACTTTTTGAAAAATTATGGAATGGTAAAAGTCGAACTCCAATTTTAAAAGAGGGTCTCAGATTTGGTACAATCGGACCAGTAGATGATTCTGAATTTGGCATGGTTGTTACTGGTGATTCAGAAGAGGATTACCTCAATATAGAGGATGACTCTACTGATCAACCAATAGAAGATGCTTCCCCAGAATTTGAGGAGGAAATTAAATCTACTGTTGACGAATTAAAGCAAATTAACCTCGGGACTGAAGAATGACCCCAGCCTACATTTATAAGTTCTCTACTTAATGACGAAGAATCTGTAGAATTGATCAAACTATTAACAAAATTCAAAGATTACCTCGCATGGAGCTATGATGAAATGCCAAGACAATCAGCAGAGGTTGCAGTCCATAAACTCCTGGTGGACAAGAATATAACCCAAGTAAAACAAGCTCCCAGGAGAATGTGCCTCAAGATAGAACAACAAGTTATCACCGAGGTGAAGAAATTAATAGACGCCAACTTTATAAAATAAGAACAATACCCCACGTGGTTAGCCAACATCGTACCTACAAAGAAGAAAAATACACATATCCGCGTTTGTGTCGATTTCAGAGATTTGAATAAGGTAAGTTCAAAAGACGAGTTTCCACTACTTATACTGGAGATGATGGTGGATATCTCTTCAACACATGAAATTTTCTCCTTCATGGACGGATCGTCGGGATACAACCAAATCAAGATGGCTCCCGAGGATGCAGTACTTACAGCCTTTAGAACTCCGATTGGAATTTTCTGCTACACAGTGATGCCATTTGGCCTAAAGAACGCCAGAGCAACATATCATCGTGCAATGACAAATATTTTTTACGACCTCATTCACAACTAAGTATAATTCTACGTAGATGATTTGGCCATAAAAAGTAAATGGAAGATAGACCATTTGTACGATTTGAGGATCGTGTTTGAATGGTTATGATGATATGACCTTAAAATGAATCCCTTAAAGTGCACCTTTGGCGTTACCTTCGAAAAATTTCTAGGATTCGTTGTCTGTCATCAGGGAATCGAGACCGACCCAGATAAGATTAAAGCTATCTTTGAAGTGCCTCCCCCTAAAACCTTGAAACAACTATGTTCCTTTCAGGGGAAGTTGGCATATCTGAGGCGCTTTATTTCTACTCTCTTAGGTAGGTGTCATCCTTTCTCGGCATTAATTAAAAAGGATGCCAAATTTATTTGGGAAGAGAAATGCCAGCGGATTTTGAGGACATTAAATAATATTTAATGACAACTCCTGTCTTGGCAGCCACTATCCCAGAGAAACCATTAATACTTTATACCGCTGTCTTAAACGACTCTCTTGGAGCCCTGTTAGCTTAAGTCAATGGTGAAGGTAAGGAAAATGCATTCTACTACTTGAGTCATTGCCTAATACCAACGGAGATAAGGTATCCACCTAATGAGAAGCATTGTCTGACGTTAATTTTTGCCTCCCAAATGCTTAGACATTACATGCTTTCTCATAAGATTACCCTCATCTTGAAAGTTAATGCATTGCAATATTTGATGACCCGACCAACACACTCCGGACGTTTAGCAAGATGGTCAATGGTCTTGTTGCAATTTGATATAACTTTTGTTCCCCTCCGTGCTATCAAGGGATAGATACTAGCAAACTTTCTCGCTGCACACCCACTGCCAGCTGGGTCCTCTCTCAACGAAGAGTTACCAGACGAGCAAATACTATAAATGTAATTATCCAGTATGCAATGTTGGGAGATGTACTTCGATGGTGCTTCATCAGCCAGAAAAGATAAAGGATCAGGCACAGTTATACCAGGAAAAGCAGAAAATGGTTTGATCTTTATCAGGCCAGACAAGGGTATATTGAGGTTCTCGTACCACCTGATAGAGTCGTGCACTAACAATGAAGCAAAATACGAAGCTTTAGTAACCAGATTGGAAATGGAAATCTCAATGGATATAACAAGCATTGCCATCTACGGCGGCTCCCAACTCGTCATCCAGTAAGTCGCCGACCAATACAGAATTTTGAAACCAAGATTAGCAGAATACCATCGGTACACGATGAAGCTCCTAGAGCAGATTCCCGATGTGACTTTATACTAGATTCCTAAGGGAGATAATGCCCATGCCGATGTTCTAGCAAAACTTGCTAAAGAAATGGCCTGTCCCCTGTACGATTCCATTGAAGTCACAGTGCAAGGAAGACGAGTCTTATCTCGGATCGACTTTAAAACTCTACACAAGCTTGGAAAAGAAGAAATAATAAATACAGTTGCAGACATCAACAAAGATTGGTGTAAGCCATTAATAGAATATTTGCATACTGGAAAGCTTTTAGAAGATAAGTCTGAGGTGCACCACATCACAAGAAGGGCCATTTCTTATGCCCTGGTGGGAAATGTTCTTTAGAGAAGATCGTTCGACCAGATGTGGCTATGATATTTGAGCAGAGCCGAAGCACAGAATATTGTCAAAGAGGTACACGTCAGATTGTGTAGCGCTCACTAGTCAGGGCCAAAAATGAAAATGAGGATCAAAAGACTCAGGTACTATTGGCCAGCAATGATGTCTGATTGCATGGATACAACTAGAAGATGTCACCAATGCCAAGTGCATGGGGTGGTCTTACACCAGCCTCCAAATGTGCTACACCCAACAGTTGCCTCATGGCCATTTGAGTGTTAGGGCATGGACATAGTAGGCCCGATAGACCCTCCATCTTCCAAAGGACACAGGTTTATACTTGTCGCTACAGAATACTTCTCCAATTAGGCAGAGACAATACCATTACGTGAGGTTACGACATAGCACGTCCTTCAATTTTTCAAAAGCCATATCGTCTACCTTTTCGGAGTACCGCGAAGAATAATTTTTGATAATGGGACAGCTTTCAGAAGAACAAAGATCAATAATTTTGTCAAAAGACATTAGATAGATTGGAGATACTCTACAATTTACTATCCCAGAGCAAATAGTCTGGCTGAGGCTTTCAACAAAACATTAGTACAAATTTTAAAGAAAACACTGGATGAAAACAAAAGGGATTGGCACAACAAACTATCAAAAGTCTTGTAGGCCTACCGGACGACTTTCAGGACTCCCACTCAGTGTACACCCTATATGCTCGTGTATGGAGCCAAGGTAGTGCTATCGCTAGAAGTCCAGAAACCATCTCTCAGAGTCTTCATTTCCAACCAACCTCAACGGAGAAAAGCGCAAGACTCAGACTTGAAGAACCGGAGAGTCTCAAGGGAAAAAGACTAGAAGCACAACAACATTTGGAGCTTTACCAGGCAAAGATGGTACATGCCCATAACAAATTGGTCCGCCCAAGGACATTCAAAGTTGGTGACCTCGTACTTGTGCTCAAAAGGCCTATACTGGCATGCTGCAAAATAGGTGGAAAATTTGAGCCAACTTGGGAGGGACCATTTGTTGTTCAAAAGGTCTACACAGGAGGAGCCTACTAGATAGTGGACTTCCAGGGTGAAAGACCCATTTTACCAATAAACGGACGATATCTGAAAACTTATTACACAACCTCATGCTGCTTGCCTTCGCTTGCTTTCAAACTTTGAAACTTTGATTTTTTTAGGGTTATCTATATGACCAAATGTCTATGACCGGGTCCAAATTTTGTAATTAACCTCAATATAATGAAAATTTTGAAAAAATATTTTAAACTTCAAATTTTCTTCTTTCCACTTTTAATTAAACAAAACTCATACATAAAATTCATTGCACCAAAACAAATTAAAATTTACTTTAATGTACAACTTTGTTTTATTTTTGTTCATGACAAATTTTGGCCCACTGACCTTTTTCCTGTTGTCTGCAGAAAAATGTCGGGACAGAGGCTGATCTTTGCTTTTCAAGATGGCTGGAACCTTGCATTAAATGAGGAGATGGTGTCGCGGGGCGGCACTATAGACTTCAACGTGGATTTCAACCAAGTTGACGTGGACTACGAAGGTCCTTAATGGATGTAGTCAGCCGCAAAGAGAAAGAAGGACTTCCCTCACTACTGAGAGTGACCACTAAAAATTATGTATCACGTAAGGGCAAGAACGTGATAATAGAGCGAGACCCGATGGAGGGTCCCAGCCATATACCCTCCGTGGTAGCTACACCTTCTGGGGGCTTAATAGCCTCCAATAACGAATGACTGCCAAGTACTTCGCTTCATAGGACGCAATGCAAGAATGCCACCTGCAAGAAGCAGAGAGTTTTTCTACGACAAGAACACAAATGTTAAAGAGAGATGAACAACTCGTTCACCCATATTCCTAAGGGGCATATCTATGATCCAGACCTGAAAGAAACTTCTGTTAGCTTACCCACCACAGATGAAGAACCAGGGTTTGTGACAGAGTCAAACACACTTTTAGTTTCAGATGTTTTGTGCCAGGGTTGCCCGACATACAATTTTGAAATACCGGCTAGGACATCAGTCATGGGCGCATTTGTAGAATGTTTGGGTTGCAATTTTCTGCATCTACAGCGTTTCTGTACATTGGAAGAATACACTTCAAGCACCAACAAGTCTCAGACTTTAGATTTCATGATGGATGAACCATATGTCCTAGTGGGAACGGATCAATATGTACCGTGGAGCCCAGGGTCGTACAACCTGTTAGAGGCCGAGTCTCATGCTCCAGATCGATCAGCACCAATTTGGGTTCCCACTGATGCTTGAAGGAAGGAACGTCTGCGATAGCTGCCAACCTCTGGTTTGGTAGAATACTACAAGATAAACAAAGTAAATAAAAGAGAATTCAAGTTTTCTGAAGAAGTTCAGGGAAAGTTCATCAACATATTGGAAGGCCTAGAGCTGTACACCAGGGTTTTCTCCGAGACTGATGAAAGAAGCATTTTAGATTGCATCTTCGATTTAAGAGATAGAGGCCGAGCAGGCCTTTTCATGGAAAGGACATATTTCGAGCCAAAGAAGTGGATGAGAGGGAAGGGAAGAATCACCATCCAGTGTGGCTATTGTTATAACTTCACAAATGACAGACAGGGGAATTCGCCTGGGATCCTCAGATATGATCAAGTAAATCCGTTACCACCGATGATGAAATGAATGATCAAAAGGATGGTCAAATGGAATATTCTACATGCTACCTGCTTTCTTAACAGTTGCATTATCAATATCTATGAAGAGTGTGATTGCATTCCCCCACACATTGATCATCATGATTTTGTGAGGCTCTTCTGTACGGTCTCATTTCTAAGCAAAAGCAATATCCTATTTGGAGAGGAAATAGATATTATCGACCCTGGTGAATTCATAGGTTCTGTGGAGATTCCTCTTCCAGTCGGTTCAGTACATGTTCTCAAGGGCAACGGTGGAGACGTTGCCAAACATTGCATTCCAGGAGTATGACACCGTCGAGTGCCTGTGACTTTCTGCAGGATGGATGATAGAAAAATGCCTTATTGATTCCAGCAGGACCCAAAATTGGAGGAGTTACTTCCATACAAGCTGAAAGAAGGTTGTACCTCTAAGTACATGCAAAGGGAACTCTTATCCTGGAGCATGACTTAGAAGGTATACTTGATCAGGAGCTCAACATACCTAGCACAGAGGGTTCACTTTCTTTCTTTTAACAGCATGACATGTATATAATGTATTCAGTCTACAATCTATTCATATCATGAGATGTTCTCGATGTATTTTGACATTGACTACATAATGTACCTTTTGAGGCATTAGCCTATGTTTGATTTATGACATCTTTGTTGGAGAAAATTAGTGAAAATTTCTCTCAAATTGTGCCATTCTATCAGTTTCCTTTTTCTGTGAAGGATGAAAGCCATGAACCACGCGCTGGTTCAAAATTTTAATGAACAAAGAACGAAACAACAATTTTTTTTAAGTATAGATGAAAAAGGAAATAATCACCAATAAATAAACCATAAAAAAAATTTCTTTTGAAAATAAATCAATTAAAATTAAAACTTTAAAGACGTATTTTGAAAAATTAAATATGATAAAAATCTATTGAGTAGATTCTCTCATTTTAAGAGTTTCTTACCCTTTGTGCGCGCAACACAATCATCTTTATCTATAATAACTCTCTTCATATCCTCACAGAATTTTGCATTTTGCACAAAACCCCACAAAGCTCTTTAAATCTTCTTCAAAATCAACCTTCCCACACGATACACTTTTGCAAATTCAACACCACAAGCTCTTTGTAAATTTCAATTCTCACATCTTTCAATTGATACCTACATTTCAATTCTCACATCTTCGAATCAGTACCTAAATTCTGATTCTCACATTTTGAGGTCAATACATAAATCTTGACTCACTTCTTAAAATTGATACCTAAATTTCAATTCTCATATTTTTAAATCAGTACCTAAATTCTGATTCTCACATTTCTAGGTCGATACCAAAAATTTTGACTCTCTCCTTGAGATTGATACCTAAATTTAAAATCTCATCTTCGAATCAGTTCCTAAATTCTGATTCTCGCATTTTGAGGTCGATACCTAGATTTCAACTCTCTTCTTCAAATTGATACCTAAATTTCTATTCTCACATTTTTTAATAAGTACCTAAACTTTGATTCCCACATTTCCAGGTCGATACCTAAAATTTTGACTCTCTCCTTGAGATTGATACCTAAATTTCAAATCTCTTCTTTGAATCTGTACCTAAATTTTGATTCTCATCTTTTGAGGTCGGTACCCAACTTGTCTTTTCGGAATTAATACTTAAATTTCAATTTCCATTTCAGGGTCAGCACTTGCATACTGATCCCCATCCTCTAGAAATATCAAAAATTTTGTAAATCAAAATTAACTCTGTCATCCCCCGCGAGAGTCCCTCCTTAATTTCAATCACACGATCATCCGCTAGTATCCCCAGCGTAAATACAACAAATCACACACACAACTCTACACATACTTCCAAGTCTGTTTGACTTAGGAGTTTGTATTGGTTTTTGTTGATCTCATCGGTCAATGCCAGTATGCGCGGTGTGCTTGCCCAACACACCACACCTATTGGGGGTCCATTTGTTGACCTCACCTTTGGTTGAGGTTCAGTTTTCCCTCTTTATTAGCCTAAGGTCTAGCCATAGGACTTTCCTATTGACTATTCTTAGAAAACTAGACATATAACCCTCACCATTAGAAATTCTGCACTCTTCTTTACTCAACATGAAGTTCCACATGTTGATCCTAATCTCTAGCACTTAGTAGGTGGGGTCACTATGAGGGAAACTCAAGATGAGTCACCCTTAGGAATGCTGGACCTTAGGGTTGACCCTCGGTGTTGGTCTGGAGCTAAGGCACTCACTACACTCATCTACACTCACATTCACTTACCACCCTAAACTCAAATTTCTAGCTTAGGACCCTTGATCTTTTTGGGATACTCATGTAGATGGTCCCTTAAACCTACTAGCCTTAGGGCTATGGGTTGACTAAGACCAGTACATAGAGGACCCAAAATGATATTTCCTTTGGTCCATGGCTCATTTAGGGTGATTAGTTACCCAATCCTATCAAAGATGCCCATCTTGGTATTTTGCCCCTAAACACCCCCAAATTACAAAAATACCCCTCTTGGGCCCAAATTCCCAAAAATTCCAAAAATTCCTAGAAAATCTCAATAAATCCTAAATACTCCCAATTTAATTTTTTTCAACTAACACATGACCCAATTTAACCAATTTGATTATCTTTAACCAAAATCTCCAAATTTGCTTTTAAGGGCCAAAATTTCCCAAAATTCAGCCCAAATGTCCATAAATTTAATCTTAATTGACCCCAATTCCAATCCTAAAATCAAGTCCACTTTGTATATGACCAATTTAGACAAAATCCAAGCTTATTTGGCCCATAATTTGAGCCCAATTTTGGTATAGGTCAAACCCCCAATTTTGGTCACATGGCCTAATCCCACCAAACTGAACCTATAGCCTAGTCAATTGGCCCCAATAAATGTTAAAAAAAATTTATAACATCCTTATACATCAAAATAAACCATCAATTGGCCTTGGTGAAGCCTCAAATCCATTTGATTTTGG
>JXCR01129476.1:11609-35925 GCA_002079205.1 Phalaenopsis hybrid cultivar
TCTGATTGAGGCCACACCTCTCAGAGCAAAGGTATAACCTCACTCACTCTCCCGAGCTTTTACGAGCTCTCCATGTGTAATGGCTTGATTTCATAGTATGTTTACCATATGGATGTGTTCGTCTCTTTAAGACGAGTAATTTAAAAAAATAATCACTAAAATCCATTAAGAAATAAGGGAGATATTAAGGTTTTAAAATGGACGGCTCTCGGTTAAGGCTATCGGGGACGATGAACGGATGCCGTGCATCTTCGCGTGTATCGAACAGACGGCGGAGATCAAGCCGGATGATCTTCTGAAGCGATAAAGCGGGACGCGNGTCTGTCATAATAATGCTGCCAGCATAAATTAAAATCAGGTAGGCTCCTTTAAAGTCATGCATTTCATAAATAATTTATAGTCACATTGATTTTCTTATCCTATGTTAAGCATTGCCCTGGCGAACCTTTTGAAACACATTCTTGGAGATTACTTTAACCCATGCATTATCTTTTTTTTAGCTTATATGCTTTTATTATGTATTGGAGTCAAATCATAGTGGGATCTCCATATATACTTCCTCCTTTAGGTAATGATATAAGAAGGCATTCTTCTTTCTAGTTGTAGGTTCTAATTTATATTAGTTGCTAAGTATAAAAACTCAAATATTAATATATGAATGTAAGTGTGTGTGTGTCTAGATATATCTATATATATCTATAAATATATTTATATATGTATATATATGTATATATATATACATATAGATATATATATATATATATATGGGATCGTCTCCCCGCTCTGCTAGGGTTTCACCTCATGGCGAACCTACTTTCGCTTTGCTCGTCTCTGCCTCTCGCATTGTCTGCCGATTTGGATTCGTCGGTTGTGTCTCCTTCATCGTCCCATCGCCGCTTCTGTGCTCTGCTCCGTGATCGTAGGGGCGACGTCTGCTTCTGCACTGTTTCGCAGGGGTGTCGTCTGTTCACAGGGGTTTCCTCTTCTGCGTCGCTGCGACGTTTGTTGAATTTGCGGGGTTTCCGCTTCTGCTCCCTGGACTTTCTGGATTCTGACTTTGCTCTTGTTTGCTCTGTTCAATGTTCTTAACGCCACATCTCCATCTATTGAGGATGGCTTCGAATAAATCGTATGTTGTTGCTTTTGTGGGTGTAAACGCCGCCTCAGGTACACCTAAATTCTGCTCTTTTCCTCCTTCGTTTGAGTGGGAGGAAGATATCAAGAAACTTGGAAGGAAGAATTGGAAACATGCCATCTTTTTTATAGAAGCTGAAGGTATTCAACTTGCCTCATCTTGTCGACTGATATTAGATGGAAGAATTGGAAACATGTCATCCAAATATGGAGCTAATTCGTAAGGAATTTGAACTTATGTACTTGATCGAGGAGTGGAAAATTGAACTGTTAGATGGAAGACACATTCTCATACAAATTAATAATGAAGAGGATTACACGCGTTTATTTGCTAGAAGGATAATCTGGATTGATAACAGAGCAATGAAGATTCTCAAATGGTCTGTAGATTTTGACTCTCAAACGGAACCTTCGATCTTTCCTGTTTGGATTCGTCTTCCTAGTCTGAAATTTCATTATTTTATTCAAAAAATTTTGTATGTTATTTCCTCAGCTTATGGTAAGTCACTCAAAACGGGCATTCCTACTTTTGATCTTTCCCGTACATCAGAAACCAGAGTACTTGTTGAAAGAGACATCACTTTATCTGCTTCTGAGAAAATTTGGTTGGGCACACAACATCATGGGTATACGCAAAAGGTAGTGATTGAGCATTTTTCTTCGTATTGTTTAAATTGTCGTATGTTCGGCCACTCCAATTCTCAATGTCATCATTTACATACACACCTCAGACCAAAAAAGCATAGTGCTCCGCCATAAACAGTGATTTCATCTCCTCCTCATAAACTCCAAGCTATTGACGATATTGATCATCAAAAGAATGCCCCCGAAGATGTCACTATTCTCGCAGTCAATTTTACAACCATTCAACCGCTTCTTGAACCTACTATCATTGGTGAGAAAGAGATTCTTCAGACCCCACTTGCCCTAGAACCCATCACCCTTATTACAGGTTGCAATACTTTTACTGTTTAACTACCGCCTCATCAGGTCGAGCAAGTTGGAACTGTCACTTAGGATCATGGGGATCATGTGCAACAGCCTACACTTGTCCAACCAAGTTTGGAATAATCTATTGATCAAATGAGTCAATCATAGGACGAGGAATGACAGGTCTACACATCGAGGAGGAAGAAGAAGAATGGAGACTTACTTGAGCTCAGGAATCTGATGGATGATACTTTGGTTACTTCGGGCAATGGAACTCACCTTACTAATTTATTAGCTAACTCAATTCCAAGAACTAGAGGAAGAGGGAGGAAAATGGGACGTCCCTAGCACTTTTGCGCGCTTTGGTGGCTTTTTGGTTTTTTTTTATTATGTATCTTTATTTTATTTGGGTTTTGTGTTGTTTTGTGTGAGGTGAGATTTTAAGCTCTCTCATACAACTTTTCTGTAACTTTTCCGTTTTTAATAAATTAGCCCTTAGGCTTTTTTCAAATATATATATATATATATTTAACATATGCCCATTAATTTGGTTTTTGTAAATTCTAGTGGATTTGCAGATTTATATTTTAATGTAAAGATTCATTTGTATCTCAGTTATTTCTTTCCTTTTGGAATTCTCTCCCAATTCCCATTTTATTCTAGTCTGGCTTTCATTTTTTCCCTCACAACATGATTCTTATTTATATTAAATAAAGTCTTATAGATTTGTTTATGGTTACAAATACTATGCATGATATTAAGAAAAAAAATGGCGATTATGAGAAAGGTTTATGCATCATATATATATATATATATATATATATATATAAGGTATATTTAGTGGAAGTTCTTGTATTGTTATTTTTAGATTATATAGTATTTTTAAATGAATTCAGTAATTAGATTTGCATAGATTATGATGCGTTTATATTGAGTAAATTTATAATTGTTGAGTAGAAGGTGATTTTGCATATAGGCTTAATTTGCGTCTGAGTGAATAGTTTTAAAATAAAATTCATTTTTGGGATGAAGGATAAGAATGGGCAATCTAGGAAGAAAAAGCTCATTTGTGAATGCTTTTGTCAGATAAATATCAATAAAGTGATGATATTTTTATTTAAAGTGACATTAAAAGACACATTTTTATCATGAGGGGAATGATATCATTTGTATTCATTTTGTGGCCCTGTGGGAGAATAGCATTGAAGACGCATTAAATCTCATGGATTTTTTTTTTTTTTGTTGGGGTTTCCACGTGAACAGTGATAACATTTCTAATCATTTTAGGAACAACATTGTTCAGGATATTAAAATGAGAAGATAATTTATTTAATGCTCATACAGGAATCTTGAGCCTAAGGAGCTTTGTAAGTAACTAATTTATAAAGTAGGCGGATGCTAAAATTGCTCTCTCCAAGTTTATTTTGAGTTTTTTTTTTTTTTTTTGACAATTGGGAATTATATTAAAAAAAAATATTAAGTTTGTACACACATCAGAGTATGTTTTATTTATTTATTTTTAAGTTTGAGGTGACAAAATAGTTAAAATAATCTTTAATATTTTTGGATCTGACTTTTTTAATTTCAACATCAAATTGATGTTTGATCATATTAAAAAAAGTGGAAATAATGATATTTAGATAACTTTTAGCTTCAAGTAAAAAAAAATCAACTAGTCATAGGTATAATTATTAACAATTGATGTAAAACATCGAGCTCTAGTGATGTTTAGTATAGAGAATGGTCCTTTGATGCTACTATGAATTAGGTTTTTTGTCACTCATTGAAAAATTGACACATTTGTGTTCTGTTAGTTCATAAATATCACAATGAAATTTTTTTATAATAATTTCTTCAAATAATAAAGAAAATATAATTTTTAGAACAATTAAAGCCATTTCTATATTGGATTTAAAGCTTTTTTGAGAAGAGATAATACTACTGGCTATAGGGTTTTCTTGATTAGTGTTCTTAAGATGGTAAAGATTTCTCTTTTCTTTAGTAAGCTCAATTATTTTCGCCTGCCCTAATTTTGAAATATACAATATGAATGATACAGCACAATGCTAAACATTAACCTGTTAGTTAGCTTTTGAATGGATATATGATTGGTAAATAATTTATGTGTATGGAAGAAATTCTTTAGTGTAAAGGTTTATTTAGAAAAATATCTTTGTAAGTAGCCATGAAAGGTTTTATAGATTGGGGTTATTTTCTTGTGGTAAGTATAAGTGTATATGAAATAAATATATGAAAGTAGTTTATCACATGATATATAGTTCCCGAATCAATGGTAAATGAATTAAAAATGGCACCTCTAAGATTTTAAATATATGTGAAGAGGAGATAATTTCTGAGAATGCTAGAGTACTAGAATCTGTAATAGATATTCTTTTCAGGTGCTCCGAATAAGCTATTTTTTCTTTTGTTTTCAATGCTTTGTAAATGACCCAATTTATTATTTGCTTTAAGAACCTACAAACTAATCACCTTCACTTTATGTAGTTCTTTGTGAGTCAACCTATATATTAAATGGATAATTTGTAAATCTTTTGTTTGGTTTGGATTGCATTCCTTAGTTCCAAAAGAATCAAAGATTGGGGATATGCGTGTATTGTTGCTTTTGTTCAGGGAAAGGAAAATTATGGTTCTTCTTGCAGGAAAAAAAGAAGAAATGTGACAATGCAGCAAGAAATGTTGCAACAACGTGAAATATTTGTGGCAATGCGATAATGAAGGCAACCATTATAAAAAATAAGAGAAAAAGAAGAGAGTGCATGAATGAAGGCCTGTTAATGCAGTGATGTTGGCTATTATAATGTAACTGAAAAAAAAAAAAAAAGAGAGAGAAGATGAAGAAGAAAATAATGCTTTGATATTATGCAAGATGTGGAGAGAATTGTTCGAGTGTATTTTATTTCATAATGTGCATAATTTATACAGTTCTAGGAAACATAAATGGGAAAAACAAGGATTAGGCAGTAGAGGTTTTATAGATCAGTGATGTCGTTGTGAAATTTGAAGGATAGTGGGCAGTAGTTTTGTTGTGGATCCTAATTTGCTGAAATTATGTAGCCGTCTTGTAAAAATATACCCCATGAAATGCTGAATTTTGCAGACTTATCTTGTTGGACCAAAGATTCTAACTGGAAAAATTCTGATATCCTTTGAATTGTTATTCTCCTCAATACCCTTCCCATCAAGTAGCCATACATATATTGCAAGCAGTTTTAGAAGGATTACCACTATCCTTTCACCTATTGATTGGAAATGATAACTAGTTACAGCAGTAGAAAGTTATCCTAATTGAATGGGAAACTTTTAATGTCAAAAATATTATAATATAATTATATTTAAACTATATTTAACATAAACCAGTCTGGTAAAGGTCCAACTAATAATTTCTGTCCTTTATTTGTTGAATTTTTTACATTCTCTTCACCTATGAATTTTGTCCTAGAAATTAAAACCGACCTATCACATGCCATATTTGCTAGATAAATGGAGGTGTTCACAAACTCGTCCCAATCACCAAAAAATGAATAGTATTTTCCAGAGGCATAAAGCCACTTTTCTAATCTAATTAACGTGATTACGCCTTTTTAGAGTCAGTTACCATCCATTCCGGAGGTTCCCTTGTCTGCCAAGAATTGTGCTTACAATTGGGTTTAGAATTTTTATTTTAATCAAATAAAACTATGAATTTTATTAAGCTAGGCAATATATTGAGCTTATCATATTTTGGCTTGAAAATGACTGCATGAGAGCATGAATATGGACACGACGACTTTACAAAATTGATAGTTGAAACCCATTAATAAAATCTCCCTGGACTGAATATTTGCAAGTTTGTGCGCTGAAATCATTGTATTATGTCAGTATTATTGATAATTATCAAAATATACATTTCTGGAGCTTGGCTACTTGTTTGACTTAATTGTTGTTCTATTCGGTCTGCTCATTTATGGATGATGCATTTATTTTTTTTTTATATGCTTTGATAAGTATTCTTTAACTTGAAAGTGTTTCATTGCCAATTTCTCTATACTATAGTTACATGCGGGGTAGACTTACTTTGGATAAGGTCAATATTGCTGTCAATGAGATGGCTGCACATGCAGATGCTAATTCCCAACTTATCGCACGGGATAGCAAGAAGGTTGGGCTTTGGATCAATTTATTGTTTAAATTTTGTTTTGTCTTAGCAATACATAAGTTTATTCATGCTTATGCAGCTATCAGATGCTGAATGGGATAGGGCTTTGGTATGTAACTTATTTTGATTGCCGTAAACCTTATATATTTTATGTTTGTTAAATTAATTCAGCCTAAGTATAATATTCGTGACATTTATATGTTTTATTTGATGATCTGCTTGAAAAATGAAGGAATTAAGAGATATTGCATTGTCACCGAAAGTGAAAGGCAAACACTTTCTCCTTGAAGCAGATATTAAAGGGCCAGGATTGAAACTCGACAACACCGGGAAAGCCACCTTAACTGTTAGTGCTGAATTCTTTGATCCTTCGAAATGGATTATTAGAATGCTAACAAAAACAGAATTGAATGAGTATCTCACTAGCCATCTTCCTAGCTACTATAAGAATACTTAAAAGCACATTTTAAAAGAAATAAAAATAGTTTATGTTGCATGCCTGTATCAAGTAGCTATTAAATGAGCTTATTGTTACCTTGAGCTCCAGATATTAAATATATACTTGCGAAGCAATTTTTAATCCACAGGATTACAGCGAATTCAAACATGCATATTGTTTATAGCAGTTCATCAATCTTTGCTGGCATTTTTAACTCTGTTGTGTTTGAGTAGGTACTTCGCCATCTTGGCCGTATTCAAGAATTTCGCACTGGCTTGCACCGAGTAATGATACTTCTAGAACCTCAGTGATGGCATTGTGTACCTCAAGTGCAGCTCAGGAACAATAAGGTAGATAGGAGATTTTTTACACCTTTGTTAGAACCCAATCGTTTGATTTACTGTGCTTTGTTGTTTGTGGTTCATGTTGCTTTTCACCTGACTTCGCTGTTTCATTACTAATTATTTTAGGCATCACTAGTTCTTGTGCTGTTGGTTTACTTCTAAAAGTTACAAATAGACTTCATTGATGACATTAAAGCTAAAAACAGCTGAATTTTCTGTTATCATGTAATATGTCTTAAACAATACAAATGTGAAATGTTCAGAGTTTAATGCAATAGATACAACCTGCAGGTGTGATTAATTTAACTCACTTGGGGAGCTGAATGGGCTGTCACTTTACCAAAATCATGTCAAGTTTTTAACCGATATCTCTCCGTTGTTGGTGCAACTGATTTTGATCTGAACTAGTTTATACGTAAGTTTTCATGATAGTATCAAAAACATGATGCTACTTAGGGATAATTAAAGAGGCTTGGAACTTTTTGGACTTGAACATATATGAATAGGAAATACAATTTTTGAACTCAATGAATGACTTGCGATTACTTTTTAGTTGCCAAATTGCATGCTTTGGATTTTGGGTTTTAGGGTTTAAGGCGTGCAGTTTTTTAGAGACTCGCGAGTGTTCGCTGACCTAAACCACCATGAAAGACCGTAGCACCAGGTGACATCTGACAGTGTATGGGAGAATCAAAATCCAGCCATTGAGTTTCGCTTCTAAGGAGTGGTAATCTTGATCTGCGGAGAAAATTTGGTTTTCTCCAAATCTGATTATTTTATTTTTTGAAAATCTGCCTAATTAGATGGATTTTCGTAATTTTACGTGCCACATTCCCTTAATAATGAATTCCCGAGCAGGTTGAAAAAGCATGTTTTATGCGAATTACTAGATCAACTAAAGTGTTACGAAATTATACAAAGTTATCTAATTTTTATAGTAAAATTGTGACAACAACAACTAGACACTAGAAACATAAAATTCCTGAGAATAATAAGAACCTGTAGTAAATGATTCTTTTTTTAGCTATACAAAGAAAGTTAAATATTCTCTCGGTTGACCCTTTTAGATTTTTTTTTCTTTCAAATGATCTTTATCTTCATAGGAGCATTAGCCAAATATTTCTTCCAAGTTTAATGCCTGCACATGTAGCAAAAAAATTTCAAACAAAAGTCACATTAGTAATGTTATTAATCTTGCATTTGCAAATTTTATTTTGAAGATACTGTAGGCCATGGATTTGGTTCTTGTTGAGATTTTTGAAAATAATTGATTTAATTTAATATATGTAATTTTGATTTTTAAAAATAGTATTTTAATTTTGAAAAATGAAACCAGATGGATCTAATATATTTAATTGTTTGAATAATCAAATGTCAGATGTGAAAAGTGGAAGGTTGTGTTAGGTAGTCGACAACCAAGTAAAACTTATCGAAAAAATCATGACATGAATCCTTTTGATTATTGTGTCAATGATATGGCATCCCCTGAAAGCGATGTGCAATATAACATGAATACAGTGAAAAGTGTGTAAGGGCTGCTACATCGGCGCCTGGGTGTATTGTCCATTAAGCAAGGGTTTCCACATTACGGACGAATGCAGGTAAAGAAATTAGTTCATGAAAATAATGAAACTGATATTATGATAGGATCTTGGAATATATATACTCTTAATGGTAAATTAATTAAATTAGTTGAAATTATGATTCATAGAAAGATTAATATCTTATGTATTTAAGGGTTAGAGAAAAGGCTGAGGAGATTGATAACTTAAGTTTTAAACTTTGGTATTCTAGTAAGAGTCGCACTCGAAATGGTGTAGGTGTAATTATAGATAAGAGTTTGAAAGAGAATGTTGTAAAAATTAATAGAGTTTGAGATAAAATTATAGCCCCTAAGATTATTATGGATACTAAGATTTTGAATATTATTAGTGCTTATGCTTCTCAAGTAGTTTTAGATATAGGGTATAAAGATAAATTTTGGAATGACTTAGAAGATTTAATACAAATGATACCTCTTAAAGAAAGAATTTTTATTGGATGAGATTTAAATGGACATATCGGTAGATTGGTAGAAGATTTCAGAAATATTCATGGTGGCTACGATTATGGAGTGATTAATGAAGAAGGTAGAGTCATTTTAAATTTTGTTTTAGCGTATGATTTTTACTAGTACTTTATTCAAGAAAAAAGATGAACATCTTATTACTTATAAGAATGGATCTTATAAAACACAAATTGATTATTTTCTTATGAGAATAAGAGATCGTTGAGATTGTATGGTCATTTCTAGTGAGGATTTAAGTACCCAACGTCGATTATTAGTTTTAGATTTTAAGATGAAGAGTTGTAAAATAAAGAATACTAGTACTCATCATCGTAGAATTAGATGGAGGAACCTAAAAAACACATAAAATTATTTTTTTGAGTAAAATTCAATATTTCAAAATTTAGGATGTTCATGAAGAAGCAAATGTTATGTAGGATAAAGTGGCAAAGATTATTAAACAAGTTGCAAAAGATGTTCTTGTAGAATCAAAAGAAAAAATTTCTATAAATAAAAATAGTTGATGGTGGAATAATAATGTAGAAGAAAAGATAAAATATAAGATGTTATGTTATAAAAATTGATTTAAATATAAAAGCTTAGAGAACTAGAAAAAATATAAAATGACCCGTAGCGAGTCTAAAACAACAATCTTTGACGCTAAAAATTTTGTTTTTAGTGATTTTTATAATAGAGTAGATGCTAAGGAAGGTAAAAAATATATGTGTAAACTAGTCAAACTAAGAGAAAAGAAAAATAAAGATTTAACTCGAGTAAAGTGTATTAAAGATGAAAATCAAAAAGTGTTTTGCTTGGAAAAAGATATTCAACATAAGTGGGTGAGTTATTTTGATAAACTTTTTAATGAAGCTTATGAAAATATGATCAACCTTAATAATCTTAATATTGTGAATAACTAGTGCGACGGTAAAAATGAAGTTGAGGAGGCTTTAAAGAAAACCAAGGGTGGAAAGTTTGTAGGACCTAATGATATCCCAATTGAAGTGAGGAAATATTTAGGAGATTTTGGAGTTTCTTGGCTAAACTCTTTAATATTATTTTAAAAACTAAAAAGATGCCTGAATAGTGGAGGAAGAGTATTTTGATCCTCATTTTTAAGAATAAAGGGGATGCACAAGATTGTGCAAATTATAGATGAATTAAGTTGACGTGTCATACTCTAAAATTATGGGAGAGGGTAATTGAACATAGGTTAAGACGTATTATAAAGATTTCTCATGATCATTTTGGATTTATGTCGGGGAGGTTTACTATGGAAGCTATACATTTATTGAGAGGTTTGATGAAGAAGTTTAGAGATAATAAGGAGTATCTATATTTGATTTTTATTGATTTAGAAAAAACTTACGAGAAGGTTCCAAGAGATATCCTTTGGAGAGTTCTTGAGAAGAAAGGTGTTGATATGACTTATATTCAAGTCATTAAAGATATGTGTACTAGAGTTGTTACTTGTGTTTGAACTTAATGAGGATTGACCAAATATTTTCCTATTTCTGTTGGATTACATCAGAGATGCTCATATCTTTTTGCTTTAGTTATGGATGGTCTTATTGAACATTTACAGGAGGTCGTACCTTGGTGTATGCTTTTTGCTGAGGATATTCTTTTGGTTGAAAAGATGAGAGAAAGAGCCCCGGAAAAACTTGAAGTATGGAGGTCCACATTGGAGTCTAAAGGCCTTCATTTGAGTAGAACTAAAATTGAATACATGGAATGTAATTTTAGTAATAGTAGCTCTAGTGACAGAAGTGTAACTTTGGGTGATCAAATTATTAAAAAGTGTGAACGATTTAGATATCTTGGGTTTGTTGTTCAAAACGATGGTGATATAGATGGGGATTTTAATAGTTTAATTCAAGTTGGTTGGTTGAAGTGGAGGAATGCTTTGGGTCTTTTGTCTGATATAATAATTTCACTTAAACTGAAAGGAAAATTTTAAAAGATGGTGATGAGACCTGCAATGCTATATGACACTGAATGTTGGCCTTTAAAAGAGAAGCACAATACTAAGTTAAGTGTTGTCGAGATGAGAATGATTAACTGGATGAGTGGCTTTACAATTAGAGTCAAAATGAGAAATGAATATATCAGTGATAGGTTTGGTGTAACTCTAGTGACAGATAAAATTAGAGAGAGTCATCTTAGATGGTTTGGTCACATTAAATGTCGACCATCTGATGATCTGATTAAGAGAGTGTGTGTTTTAGATTTGACTTATATTAAGAAAGACAGAGGTAGACATAGTGGGCTTATTGTATAAGAAAGGATCTTAATTTGTTAGATCAAATGAAAGTATGACACTAAATAAGACGCAATGGAGAAAAAGGATTCATGTAGCCGACCCCATGTAGTGGGATTAAGGCTTTGTTGTTTTTGTTGTTGAATAATCAAGCACCGCCTTACAAGCAATATGCTCATCCCAAGAGATAAGTATATTACCTGACAAATGGGGCTCAATTATATAAACTACAAAATTCATGACATATGTTTGATATACAAACTTTTTATATGTGGCCAACAAATTCTCATACCTAACTTAAAAATTAGATAGGATTTTTTTTACCTGTGTTTCAAATTCTCTATAGCAGTAAATCCCTATAGTTAATTACATCTCAAATTATTGAAGTCACTTAGGAAAATTCTCGATTAAAATCAGTGATACTTGTCTTCAAGATTTCAAAGTTAAGTTTTCGAGGTTTGAAGCGAAAAATCAAGTGGGAGAGGACCAAATAGGAGCAGTTATTTCAGGAGTCCAAAGAAACGAAAAGGTAGGGGACGCTACAGATTTTAAGAAGAACCCTCAGTGACTTCTCAAACTGTCATATTGTGTCTGTGTTTTAGACACGATGTTATTCAAGTATTCAATCCTGTCAATTTAATTAATTAAGACTTACATTTGTATAATACCCGATTATGAAAATAGCCCGCGAAAATAAGAGAGTTTACGTCGTACCGAACGACAATCTCAAATCCTATGGAGAGTTAAAACTTTTGCTGCACAATATGGTTGTGCGGGAATCTACAGAGGATTAGAGGATTTATGTTCCACTAGACAAGCTACTTCGAAGTCCTATGGATTGTGTTGATCAACTATAGGGAATGGTTTAGCTGAGGTAGCTTCGCTCCATGTGTTGAGTCTTTTAGCATTATTTTGTGCTTGCTTGCATCCTCGTCGTGCTGCTCACAAAGCTTGCTCTAGACTTTTTGACGTAGCGACTTCAGGTTTAGGGTTTATATGTGATCATGCAATATTGTTTAGTCGGTGTTCTGTCACAGTGTGCCTCTTAAACCAGGCTAGTGTTCGCTACCCTAAAGGTCTTGCGAGTATATCAAAGTAGTGACATTGCAGGCATAAACAAAGTATATGCAGTGAAATGCGGTAAAGGAGAAAGTGCAGTAAGAGAGAGTATGGTGGTGCATACCTGGTATTTTTGTCTTTACTGCAAAAAGGGTTAGTATTACTGGTAAAAGGGGAAAATATTGCGAAGGATTTAATGAGCATGACAAACATGAGCATACATGAGTAAAAAGAGTATGTGACACATGAAAGCTCGAAGAGGACCATAAGAATTCAGGTTCAGGGTGGGCTCAGAGATGGGTTGTGTTCTTTGCAATCCAACTTTGGGTGGAGGCCACCAGTCAGACAGTCTAAGGAGGGCAATTTCTTATCGCAATCAAAGAGATTAACGACTGGACTCTTATAATATTCTATCCAAGTTTCTTTAATTTTTTCATGCATATAGGGTTTACTTAGCAATTGAAATAATAGTTTCACGAGCTAAATATTTTTCCTTATTCATGTTGTACATATAAATATTTTGAAGATCAAGTGGTCCACCATTTAATTGTCTCGATTGGGCTTAGAGCTACCGACAACCTGAGAAAGTAAGGGGCATCTTCCCACCAAGTGTTGGTGAATAGTATCATCAGTTTTGCTCTCCTTTCATCGAAGGTCATCGAAGTATGAGATATTATTTTAATTCCCACTTTTAGCACACATAAGCACTTTCATCATCGCCCTAGAATGACGGGTGGATTGACCTGAAAAGAGGAGACCAATGCAACTCCCAAAATCAGTGAAGCAGAGGGGGTGGTAGAATGACGAGTGGATTAGCCTGAAAAGTGTTAGACTTTCTCCGGATAATGAGCAAATCGACCCAAAAATTGCATTTAAATTGTAAAATCAGCCAATAAGTCAGTCCCGTATGAATACTTTTAAATGCTCCAAATAAATACTTTTAAGTGTTCCCAAATAACACTTTAATAGCCCCGTCATAGTGCATAAATTGTTCCAAATCAGCCAACAAAAACACCTCAAAACAGTGATTTATAGTGCTCAAAATGGTGATTATATTGCTCCAAATCAGCCAACAAAAGCACCCCAAAATTGTGCTCCGAATCAGCCAACAAAAGCACTCCAAAAAAGTGCGTAAATTGCTCTGAATCAACCGACAAAAGCACTCCAAAATAGTGATTTATAATGCTCAAAATCAGTCAACAAAAACATCCCAAAAACGTGATTTATAGTGCTTAAAACAATGATTATATTGCTCCAAATCAGCCAACAAAAGCATCCCAAAACAGTACATAAATTGCTCCAAATCAGCAACAAAAGCACCCCCAAACAGTGATTTATAGTGTTCAAATCAACCAACAAAAACACCCAAAAACAATGATTTATAGTGTTCAAAATCAGCCAACAAAAGCACCCCAAAACACTGCATAAATTGCTTCAAAAGAGGAACCTAGAAGGTAAATCCAAGTGAAACAAAGATCATGATGCAAATAAATGAGGTAGGATTAAATGGTAAGAACACTATAAAAGACAAATAAAACATATAGGAATTCCAAAAAAAATGATTCAAAATAAAAATTTAAATCATATGGTTGTTTCAATGATAACAATGCTTAGTTTCAACACAAGAGCAAAAGCTATAATGTATCCAGATATAGGGCTATGAACAAAAGCTTTCAACATTTCACATTGACGCGAATGGTAAAACAATGGATAGTTCTCAAAGCAAGAAGGCTACATTAAATCGTGAAGTGTTAGTAAGCAATCCTGGTAACGTTTATATTTTTAGCAGTGGCTGAAAAGATAGATCTTAGAGCAACATCATTACAGAAGGCAGAGAATTCTTCTAAAGTGATCTAGAAATAATAATCAGCAATTAAATTCGAGTAACAACGAGGATATAGCAGGCAAAATCCTACTATCATTTAGCAGTACGCTCACTGGATGCGCAGGATTTGCTGTGATGTATAATTCAAATATACCACACCTTGAAATTAGTCTTGTTACATCAAATGGGATTGGAGAAGAATAGCATAAACCTTATCTTGAAATCAACATTGCGAGGCGACTAAGTTGTTTACAGAGACTAACTAAGATATGGATTTTGGCTGCCTTTTTGCCAAGAGCTTGTGGCAATCTTCAATTGGTGCGGCGTCATTCCGACACAGATTAAGACAAATTCTATTGCGGTGAGTATTAATTGTGTAGTTTTTTGGCAATGAAAATAAATTTCGTAGTTGACTAACTTGTTCAGCCATAATGTTTTCCTTTCCAATGGAGACCGATGGATTTGTTTAGCTTGGAACAGTCGGTCGGTTTCAATCCTTGCGCCTGAAGAATAAAGTGATGGAGTGGAAGTTAAGTTTTTCTTCTCCTTGTCCCCTGCAAACTGGGGTATCAGGACTGTGTTGACCGGGGAGACTTCAAGAGAAAGAAGGGGAAGAATTATTCTCGAGTTGAGGGAGTTGAAATTGACGGGCAACTCGTCAGTATACCGATTCAATAACTGTCAATGGGGTTTTGTTTCCTGGGGTGTTTGGCTGAATGAAGACAGAGTTGTGGTCCGCCTCTAACGCAAAAGAAGTCGAACAGGAGGTGGCAGTTGCCGCTCAAATTTCCCAAAAAAAAACAAAAGATGAGGCCCAGACGAAGATAGTTCCTACACAAGAAGTTGCGGCGACCAAGGAAAGTCAATTGCAACTCACAGGGGTGGAGCCTGCACTATAGATTTAGAGTTTCTTTTTTCTATCTCTGCAACTACAGTGGTGATCTGACGAATCTCTATTGGTGAACCATCATAGAAAGAAGACCTTCACTTCCACTAATACTTGTCTGTTGAGTGCAGTTCTTTTAGGTGCGGGTCGGCAAGAGTCTGAAGAGCCATCTGTTTGCCCATGAAAGAGTGATGTTGATGAGGAATCCTCTAAGGAAAGAGAAAGAACATCGTTTGCTTCACCTCGTCATGATGTTGCATTCATTGGGGTTTTTTTGCTCAGAGTTAGGCCAGTCTTCCTGCTTCTACTGCCCAGAACGAATTGGAGACTGACCTGGAGGCAGTGTCTCAAGAGGAGGTGCAACATCGGGAAGGGAAAGAGTCAATTTCAGAGTCGACTCCACCTCCACCTTCCTATCGAAAGAAGAGGAAGATTTACCCAATTGATAGGATTCCATCTCAAAATAAGGGGGTGAAAATTTGGAATAGCTTTGAAGGTCGGTACACTGCCATCAATCGGGAGGTGGAATGGTGCGATGGTTCTTCATTCACTGAAGTCCCATTTGCATTCATTGAAGTGATCTGGTTTCGAAGCTTCGCAAAGTCTCTGCGGGCGCTTGAGTGTCCATAGCTTTACAAGAAAACGAATTGTTACAATCTCAGGACGTGGAAGGCTTCCCACCTCCAGTCGATGACACTCGACCGAACGGAGATGAAGTGGGATGTCGCTTCAGATAGGGCTTAAACCTCTGTTATGCTTCCCAAGAAAGCAGAGAAGCAAGAAGTGATAGCCGAGCGGAAGCTGAAAGTGGTGGCAAAGATTGTCACTCTGTCGAAACTTATGTCGATCGCCGGGTTCTATGACCTATTTTATATATTGAAAGTAAATGTTACAAGAGAGAGGGGGAGAGATTTCTTCCTAAAGAAATTGGATCTAGAGAGAAAATATTGCATCCGGATAGCATAAGTACGACTGGTGGTATTCATGGTAGTATTGGTGGTAATACTACTATAATACCACCAATACTACCAAAAAAACCGCCATCCACGCCTAATTCGGATGTAGCTCATCCTGATGTAATATTTTTTTCATATAGGGAAGAGCAAAAAAAAAAACCTTTAAGACATAGTATGGTCCCTTTATTTATAGGAGTTAGAGGGATAAAGGGTAAAATTACATGTTTAGAATTTATGTACGGGGTATTATTGTCTTTTTGCTTGTCTGGAACATTTGCTCGGCATGACCTTGGGTTGGCTGACTTAGTTGGTTTTGGTCGGCTTTCGTATGGACACCAATCAACATTCGCTCTTAGAAGTCGGTAGGTTTTTGAGTGTGATAGCAGGTCGGCTTTCGAGCGATCGATTGGCTTACTTGATTATTGTTTTTTGACAATCTTAGTTGATCTTTGGGGGAGCTCTTGAGAGAATTTTGCGTTGATACTTGTCAGATTATTAGGGTGTTAAACTTTTGTTCGGTTGTTGGCGTGGATGTCTGTCTCTTTTAGGTGTGGTTGGCCCTTTGGCCGTCAGACCGACTTTTGGTCGATCGGTTGGGTATGAGTCGGCTAGTAATTTTTAGCCAGTTTAGATTCGTGAACCATGTAGCTTTTCATCAAAGGGATCCTTGCCATATCTTTTTTAATTTGGACCATTAGATGGTCTCGAGATTCATGTGGACATAATTTTTGTGTACGTTGTGCTAAATAACTTTCAAAGGACAAAAGTTAAGTTATAATTTATAAGAGTATCTAAGCATACACAAATACAAAAAGAGATAATAAGAATTTTATATGTAAAGCCCGAAAGAGAAAAATCATGGGACTCAATCCATTTAAAATAATCCATTATAAATTTGAAGTTGCAGGGTTGTATACTTGTACTTTGCTGCCCAACTAAAGAAGACNACCTGAAAAGAGGAGACCAATGCAACTCCCAAAATCAGTGAAGCAGAGGGGGTGGTAGAATGACGAGTGGATTAGCCTGAAAAGTGTTAGACTTTCTCCGGATAATGAGCAAATCGACCCAAAAATTGCATTTAAATTGTAAAATCAGCCAATAAGTCAGTCCCGTATGAATACTTTTAAATGCTCCAAATAAATACTTTTAAGTGTTCCCAAATAACACTTTAATAGCCCCGTCATAGTGCATAAATTGTTCCAAATCAGCCAACAAAAACACCTCAAAACAGTGATTTATAGTGCTCAAAATGGTGATTATATTGCTCCAAATCAGCCAACAAAAGCACCCCAAAATTGTGCTCCGAATCAGCCAACAAAAGCACTCCAAAAAAGTGCGTAAATTGCTCTGAATCAACCGACAAAAGCACTCCAAAATAGTGATTTATAATGCTCAAAATCAGTCAACAAAAACATCCCAAAAACGTGATTTATAGTGCTTAAAACAATGATTATATTGCTCCAAATCAGCCAACAAAAGCATCCCAAAACAGTACATAAATTGCTCCAAATCAGCAACAAAAGCACCCCCAAACAGTGATTTATAGTGTTCAAATCAACCAACAAAAACACCCAAAAACAATGATTTATAGTGTTCAAAATCAGCCAACAAAAGCACCCCAAAACACTGCATAAATTGCTTCAAAAGAGGAACCTAGAAGGTAAATCCAAGTGAAACAAAGATCATGATGCAAATAAATGAGGTAGGATTAAATGGTAAGAACACTATAAAAGACAAATAAAACATATAGGAATTCCAAAAAAAATGATTCAAAATAAAAATTTAAATCATATGGTTGTTTCAATGATAACAATGCTTAGTTTCAACACAAGAGCAAAAGCTATAATGTATCCAGATATAGGGCTATGAACAAAAGCTTTCAACATTTCACATTGACGCGAATGGTAAAACAATGGATAGTTCTCAAAGCAAGAAGGCTACATTAAATCGTGAAGTGTTAGTAAGCAATCCTGGTAACGTTTATATTTTTAGCAGTGGCTGAAAAGATAGATCTTAGAGCAACATCATTACAGAAGGCAGAGAATTCTTCTAAAGTGATCTAGAAATAATAATCAGCAATTAAATTCGAGTAACAACGAGGATATAGCAGGCAAAATCCTACTATCATTTAGCAGTACGCTCACTGGATGCGCAGGATTTGCTGTGATGTATAATTCAAATATACCACACCTTGAAATTAGTCTTGTTACATCAAATGGGATTGGAGAAGAATAGCATAAACCTTATCTTGAAATCAACATTGCGAGGCGACTAAGTTGTTTACAGAGACTAACTAAGATATGGATTTTGGCTGCCTTTTTGCCAAGAGCTTGTGGCAATCTTCAATTGGTGCGGCGTCATTCCGACACAGATTAAGACAAATTCTATTGCGGTGAGTATTAATTGTGTAGTTTTTTGGCAATGAAAATAAATTTCGTAGTTGACTAACTTGTTCAGCCATAATGTTTTCCTTTCCAATGGAGACCGATGGATTTGTTTAGCTTGGAACAGTCGGTCGGTTTCAATCCTTGCGCCTGAAGAATAAAGTGATGGAGTGGAAGTTAAGTTTTTCTTCTCCTTGTCCCCTGCAAACTGGGGTATCAGGACTGTGTTGACCGGGGAGACTTCAAGAGAAAGAAGGGGAAGAATTATTCTCGAGTTGAGGGAGTTGAAATTGACGGGCAACTCGTCAGTATACCGATTCAATAACTGTCAATGGGGTTTTGTTTCCTGGGGTGTTTGGCTGAATGAAGACAGAGTTGTGGTCCGCCTCTAACGCAAAAGAAGTCGAACAGGAGGTGGCAGTTGCCGCTCAAATTTCCCAAAAAAAAACAAAAGATGAGGCCCAGACGAAGATAGTTCCTACACAAGAAGTTGCGGCGACCAAGGAAAGTCAATTGCAACTCACAGGGGTGGAGCCTGCACTATAGATTTAGAGTTTCTTTTTTCTATCTCTGCAACTACAGTGGTGATCTGACGAATCTCTATTGGTGAACCATCATAGAAAGAAGACCTTCACTTCCACTAATACTTGTCTGTTGAGTGCAGTTCTTTTAGGTGCGGGTCGGCAAGAGTCTGAAGAGCCATCTGTTTGCCCATGAAAGAGTGATGTTGATGAGGAATCCTCTAAGGAAAGAGAAAGAACATCGTTTGCTTCACCTCGTCATGATGTTGCATTCATTGGGGTTTTTTTGCTCAGAGTTAGGCCAGTCTTCCTGCTTCTACTGCCCAGAACGAATTGGAGACTGACCTGGAGGCAGTGTCTCAAGAGGAGGTGCAACATCGGGAAGGGAAAGAGTCAATTTCAGAGTCGACTCCACCTCCACCTTCCTATCGAAAGAAGAGGAAGATTTACCCAATTGATAGGATTCCATCTCAAAATAAGGGGGTGAAAATTTGGAATAGCTTTGAAGGTCGGTACACTGCCATCAATCGGGAGGTGGAATGGTGCGATGGTTCTTCATTCACTGAAGTCCCATTTGCATTCATTGAAGTGATCTGGTTTCGAAGCTTCGCAAAGTCTCTGCGGGCGCTTGAGTGTCCATAGCTTTACAAGAAAACGAATTGTTACAATCTCAGGACGTGGAAGGCTTCCCACCTCCAGTCGATGACACTCGACCGAACGGAGATGAAGTGGGATGTCGCTTCAGATAGGGCTTAAACCTCTGTTATGCTTCCCAAGAAAGCAGAGAAGCAAGAAGTGATAGCCGAGCGGAAGCTGAAAGTGGTGGCAAAGATTGTCACTCTGTCGAAACTTATGTCGATCGCCGGGTTCTATGACCTATTTTATATATTGAAAGTAAATGTTACAAGAGAGAGGGGGAGAGATTTCTTCCTAAAGAAATTGGATCTAGAGAGAAAATATTGCATCCGGATAGCATAAGTACGACTGGTGGTATTCATGGTAGTATTGGTGGTAATACTACTATAATACCACCAATACTACCAAAAAAACCGCCATCCACGCCTAATTCGGATGTAGCTCATCCTGATGTAATATTTTTTTCATATAGGGAAGAGCAAAAAAAAAAACCTTTAAGACATAGTATGGTCCCTTTATTTATAGGAGTTAGAGGGATAAAGGGTAAAATTACATGTTTAGAATTTATGTACGGGGTATTATTGTCTTTTTGCTTGTCTGGAACATTTGCTCGGCATGACCTTGGGTTGGCTGACTTAGTTGGTTTTGGTCGGCTTTCGTATGGACACCAATCAACATTCGCTCTTAGAAGTCGGTAGGTTTTTGAGTGTGATAGCAGGTCGGCTTTCGAGCGATCGATTGGCTTACTTGATTATTGTTTTTTGACAATCTTAGTTGATCTTTGGGGGAGCTCTTGAGAGAATTTTGCGTTGATACTTGTCAGATTATTAGGGTGTTNATCCAAGTTGGGCCTTCTATGGTTCATCCTACTGATTGAAAGTCTTGAAAGCAATTAATATAATTGTTTGTTGATGGAGAATATATTCTGAAAAATTATTAGTTATTCCTTTTTGGTAAAAATTGCATGATTGTGGGGGGGAGCTTCACTCTAAGAATATTAGCTTAAGAGAGAGAGAGAGAGAGAGAGAGAGGAGAAAGAAAGAATCAAGCATTTTATTGCTTTATGGGCTCGTTTTCAGTTTCTGAAACAAAGAGTCCAAAAGCACGGTGTTTGGGAGTGGCGTCTAGGCACTTGTAACCGAATTTCTGCAGTTTGGGGTTTAAGTTTTTATTTTTCATTGCGGGAATAAAAACAAACAAAACTAAGACACTTGTGTGAAAGAGAGAAAGGAGTGTTTGTGAGTTCCAAGGTTGTAGAGAGACTTTTGTGATGTAATTTCTACTGTTTCTCATTTTGTTCAATGTAATTTTTTGGTGTCTTGTGGCTCCATGATTTTATTCCATTCTAAGGTTTCTCCATGTTAAATCTTGGCGTTGTGTGTTTTCTATATTTCTTTTTTGGTGTGCTTCTATTCATATTTTTGCTCTAAGTCTCTCAACTCGGTGTTTCCACAATTTTCAATTTCTAACACTACAACCCAAATAGGTTACTCTGATGAAAGCCGTCTTCTAGATAATTAGGCTAACTCAAGCCCAATAGGGTTGTTGAGTACAAATTTTAGCCATTGAAGACTGATTTTTGATATGCACCAAAGAGGAAAAAAAATAAAGAAGTCACAATTATCCTCATAAAACACTAAAATGTTCATGCTACGATCCATTCAACATGTCATCCAATGATTCCGTCCCACTACTACATCAAATTTTCATTCTTGCGCATTTGAAAAAAAAAATTATAAAAAAAAACCTANTCTCAATTCTGACTTCGTTAAGGCACTCCAATGTCCACTAAACGTCGTATAATCGAGGGAAGCTCTTCAGGTCATACGATCAAAATGGTTCATATTCATGCATTAATGACACCCAGAACACTATAAATCGACACATACCCCTCTCATGAGGGAGGAACTGAAGCTTAGAGAGAGAGCCTGAGAACTTGAGGAGCTGCAGCTCAGCATCACCGTTGACCGACGTCGATCACCGTCGACCACAGCCGACCACCACCGACCACCGCCGACCGTCGTCGACCACCACCAGCCGGACACCGGTCAATGTTATAATTTAAAAAATCTATTAATTCTTTCTTATTTGTGGGACAAGAGTTCATCATTACAGTTCATGTGCCAACAACAACCTACGTGGTCATCAGCTTATGCAGCTCATAACTTCAGCCCCTGCGGCCTACGGACGTCATTCATACTCACATCTACGGCCTACGTGGTTCACAGCTTGCGCAGCTCCCGACATTCGCCCCCTGTGGCCTAGGGACATCATTAATACTCGCCCCGACGGCCTACGAGGTCCACAGTTCGTGCAGCTCCCTACTCAGGTCTTCGCAGCCTACAGACTTCATTCATAATCGCTTATACTGCCTACGTGGTTCACAGCTCGGCAGCTCCCGATTCCGGCCTCCGCAGCCTACAGTCGTCATTCATACTTGCCCCAACGATCTAAGCGGTCATCGGCTCATGCAGCTCCTGACTCTGGCTCTCACGACATACGGACGTCATTCATACTCGCCACTACGACCTATGTGGTCCACAGTTCTCACAACTGCTTATTATTGTTTCCTAGCCAATCAACGCTTCTGGAGCTACCATCAACAACATTCACGACTGACTACTACATCCACATCAATCAACAATGACAATTGCAATATGTTGTTAACAAGAAATGTTGTCTGGTTATAGTTATACAAATTTGTAATTCGATCTTCCCTAATTTAAGAGAAGATAAACATGGTTTCTCATTATATTTATAGTTGATTATTTCAACTAGGTTAGACCCCATAGTTCTTCCCCCTTTCAAGGATTTTTCACCTAAAAAGTCGAGGTGTCTCGTTCTGTTTACGTCTCTTCTTTTATCTGTGTCTTGAATTCTTGTGTAACGCTAAGATGATAATCCATTACTCTACCGCCGCGAATTTTCTAGCACGCATCAACTATAAATTTGCTTAGAAGTTCTCTCATTTAAAATGCATTAAGATTTGTGCTTAATCATGTAAATTTTTAATTTCATATAAACTATTATTTTATNCAGCTGTTTCAACATCTCATACCTATCATGAATCAGCCTCGTGAAGTTCTCAACATATAAGGTTCTTCACCTACATTCCTCATTCAACATAGAAAGTTTCTGCATCACCGGCGCCCTGAACACTGCCTTGATCTTCTACTTGTAACTGGAACAAAAATGTTCTCTGAGATTCTTCTGAACTCATAGTTTATGCTATACAAATCTTCACATATTTCATGTCTAGATAGAGACACAAGCCCTGGCAATATTTCTTTCTGAAAATTTCGAAGCCCCTTCCCCCTTCTTGGCCTGGTCCTCATATCTTCCTCCTCTCTTCCATTTAATCTCGGCATAACAACCATTATCTCATCATTCCGGATCTCAGATAATTCCACTGTCAGAGCTTCAAAAGAGTCAGATGAAACCTGAATCTGATCACTCTCATCTTCAACAATATCAAATTTCTCTGTTGTGATGTCTGAACCTCCAAAAGATATATCAATTAACGTCTGAGCAGCAGCTGTAGTCTTCATATCCTGTTCTTCAGGCTTGAACTTACCAGTATAAGACCTTTCATTTTCTGTAATCTGCGATAGTGTGATTACAGAATCATCAGTGATTGAAGGAGCAGCAGTTTCTCGCTCGCCTTTTTCGTAAGAGCTACAATCACTCATGCTATTGGCATCATATCTAACAGACGAAGTTCTCATTAATGCATTTTGTTCAGCTTCATCTTCTTCACTTTCCTTATGATTGCTTGGCTTCTCTGTTGAATCTCTGCTCGCTGCTTGTGGAAGTTTAATACTGTATGTGGATGTAAAATTTGATTCCTGCCAATTTTGATAAGTTTGTGCTGCTAACCTATGTTCGTCGGATGGGGAAACTCCTCCTTTATCATGTTTAGATAGCTCAATGGAGGAAATGGGAGCTTCATTTATGCTAAGAGCTCTATCACTAGACTCTCTGGATTTTCCTGCAGGATAAACCGATGACCAAACATTGATGTCCATTTTGCTCTCAAAATCATTAAAATTCTTTCTATTATTCTCTTCGAGCATTGAATCTTGTGAGCTATAATGAACTTCTGCAACTCCGGCGGGCATATTAAGGTCAAAAAGTGGTTTTTTAGATTCATGTGTGATTTTAGAGTGATCATATACTGAATCCAAGCTAGACTCAACAGTTTCTGCAAAATAGCCCCAGAAATATATATTAAATACATTGACGATAAATTACAAATAGGTAATAACTGCTTGATTAATACAAAGGTCATAAGAAACCAATAAGATTAAAAGATCAAAATTTAAATAAACCCAGAAGAAACTCTTTTACTTCATTAATAAGTAATAGAATCTATTACCACATAGAAGATCAGATCCCAGTATCTACTGTGAATGAATCAAGGAAGAAAATAAAGTTCTAAACAAGCAGTAAAGTCTGATCCTATGAATAATTGTAGACTCATAAATTTTAATAGATTAAAACTTACCAACACAGGCAACATGTGGCATCTGGTCTTTCAATCTTCCATCTTGTTCCTCCCCAAAATGAACCACAGAAGGCACTGAACACACATTATTCTCTTTCAACCTTACCTCTGCCTTCTCATGGCGGTCTGAATCCGTAGAATCCTCCAAATCAATAATTTCATTGCAGCCAGAGGCAACTGAGGAAATCAAGCTCTTTTCAAAATCAAATTTCCCATTAGCCTTTGAGAGATCTGT
>JXCR01129488.1:4616-17910 GCA_002079205.1 Phalaenopsis hybrid cultivar
GAGCGTCTCCCACTTCGGACTCAAAATGCAAGCTATGTGGCTGCAATGATCACGGGAGATGGAGGAGACGGGCCGATTCCATTCCGATTTCCTTTTCTATGCTTGCTTCCCTATTATCCTACATTTAGTTTTAGTCATTTCCTATATATGTGTTGTTTTAAGGTTTGGAAGTCAGTTTTTTATCGTATTTTTGTCAGGACAGCCATCTCGACATCCAGATTTTCCCCTTCTAGGGTTGTATCTAAAGGTGGGTGGTGCTTCGATTGTATCTCGTTCCNAGGCCGATTCCATTCCGATTTCCTTTTCTATGCTTGCTTCCCTATTATCCTACATTTAATTTTAGTCATTTCCTATATATGTGTTGTTTTAAGGTTTGGAAGTCGGTTTTTTATCGTATTTTTGTCAGGACAGCCGTCTCGACATCCAGATTTTCCCCTTCTAGGGTTGTATCTAAAGGTGGGTGGTGCTTCGATTGTATCTCGTTCCGAGATGGTGGTTCGCTCCCAAGAGCCGAGTGGTGCCCCGGTTGCATCTCGTTTTGGATGGTCATCTCTCACTTTCCTTACCCCGCATCCATCCCTTTGCTGCAGCCGTCCGCTTTCCTCACTGCAGCTGCCAAGGACAGCATTATGACTGCTGGTTTCTGCAGTTCCAGCCGCTGCCATCGCCTTCCCTTCCTTCCCTCTTAGCTGTCATCACAGTTCCAGCCCTCCACCTTGCCTCCATTGTTCCCTTGCCTCACTGTTTTGACCGCCGTCTAGCCATATTTATCGCTGCCGCCATCCAAAAAACAGCACGCCTGATGTTTTCCTGATGTCCCGCCGCACCCTACTCGCTGCTACCTCCCGAAACTCTCTCCAGCTATTGTTATACTTCATCCCAACACGCTGTGCCTGCCATACCAGCTGCTCCTCCCCTTACCCCTTGCTGTCGCCGACCCTGTCTAACCATATTTATTGTTGCCGTCATCCGAAAAACAGCACGCCTGATGTTTTCCTGCTGTCCCACCGCACCCTACTCGCTGCCACTTCCCGAAACTCGCTCCAGCTATTTTTATACTTCATCCCAACACACTACTGTGCCTGCCATACCAGCTGCTCCTCCCCTTACCCCTTGCTGTCGCCGACCCCGCGGGCCTGGACCACTCGCTCCTTGGCTATTCCTGATCCGAACAGCCCTTTCACATCGATTTTGGCAGCTCGTTTGCTGTCTGGAACATCAGAAACAGACTCATTGTTCTTTTTGTTTGTTAACCACCCTTTTCCACCACCTGCCACCAGAATATAATCCTAGTTGTGTTTGTGTCGTGTGTGATTTCTATTTCTGCTTGTGTGATTGTATTTCTCTAATTCTGATTTCAGCAATAATGTTTGGCTTCCCTATCATTGTTTGGATTAACTCCGGTTTCATATTGCAAATCATGAGTTANTATTTCTATTTCTGCTTGTGTGATTGTATTTCTCTAATTCTGAATTCAGCAATAATGTTTGGCTTCCCTATCATTGTTTGGATTAACTCCGGTTTCATATTGCAAATCATGAGTTACCCTAGTATAATATGTTGTGAAAAACAACGACAATAAAACGAAAAATGGAACGAGTAAAATTGCACGTAAAAAAACACCAGAGCGACACACAGATTTACGTGGGTCGGCAAATTTGCCTACGTCCACGGAGCTGTAGAGGAATTTATTTTTTCGAGGAATTACATAGTCAAACGCTTCGAAGTTTAAAAGAAAATCTCTATTTTCTTCTCTCCCTTCCTCTCTCTCCATCTCTCTCCCTCTCTTTCTCTTAGCTCTCAAGAAGACTTGGCTTGACCTTGCTTGGCTTGGCTTGACCTCATNTTTTATTTTTTCGAGGAATTGCATAGTCAAGCGCTTCGAAGTTTAAAAGAAAATCTCTATTTTCTTCTCTCCCTTCCTCTCTCTCCCTCTCTTTCTCTTAGCTCTCAAGAAGACTTGGCTTGACCTTGCTTGGCTTGGCTTGACCTCATGACAAACCATAAGATACTATTTATAGAAACTAGGAAAGCGGTAGGTGAGTGTGGTAGGTGAGCGGTAGGTGGGAAAGTTCATGAGCGGTAGGTGGGTTAACAACAATTAATTAAATTGCGGTGAACCGAGTCTCTACATTACCCAACAATTCTCCCACTTAGAGACTGAGACGCTGACTGCATCACCTACTGGTTGCATCATCTACTAGTTGTACCAACATTTTCCTCAAACATGATATCCTCCACCTCTGCAACTCAAATCTCTGNAGATTCTTAACTAGAAAGCTAATTAACAACAATTAATTAAATTGCGGTGAACCGAGTCTCTACATTACCCAACAATTCTCCCACTTAGAGACTGAGACGCTGACTGCATCACCTACTGGTTGCATCATCTACTAGTTGTACCAACATTTTCCTCAAACATGATATCCTCCACCTCTGCAACTCAAATCTCTGTCTTCATGTCAGAAGACCAGCTGAAGTTGAGCACAACTTCAGTTTCTCACGAATAACACCCTCAGTTGACATATCACCATCAACGTAACATTATACCACCTAGTTCTTTCCTGGGTTACTTCTGTATTTTCTTACAACTCCCACTGCATGAGCGATATTCTGCTTCTGCTAAAAGCCCTTTTTAACAAGTCTAGCATTGTACCTCTTACTGTCACCAAACAATCTTCACCCGGTACACTCACTTGTTATGCAATGTTTTCTTTCTTGGTAGAAGTTTTGTCAGCTCCCAAATTTGATTCTCTGGCAGGGAATCCGTATCCTCCTTGCTCAACTCCTACTTGTTTGAATTTTCATCTTGCAAGATTTCTTCATAGTTCGGTGGTTCTCGACCATTTGTCTGTACAAAATACGGTTTTTTTGCCTTTGGTGCTCTGCCACTTTTCAAAAAATTGACCTTCTTCTGCTTCCCCATAATGCATCTCTGACTCATGTGTCATCGCCTGAGTAAACCTACAGTCATATATAATGTGTCAGTTTTCTTACCCTGAGTCAGTACTAATGCTCCTTTGATAACCTTCCAGGTGCAATCTGAGAACACTACCGAATGACCACCCTCATTGAGCTGCCCAACAGAGTTGAGGTTTTTCTTCAACTCAAGAACGTGTCTAACCATTTGTAAAGTCCATTTGCTCTTGTTAAGGAGTGTAATATCAACGTCTCTCATCCCCACCACGTTCAGAGCTTTTCCATCAGTCAGATGTACCTTCCCAAAGTTACCTGGAACATAATTTCGCATTAACTTCAGGCGGGAAGATGTATGGAAGAAAGCCCCTGAATTTAGTATTCAGTCATTAACAGAACTGTGAACTGTCAAAAATAGCGTATCATGTATTTCTTCAGTTATAACAATAGCGTCATCATTCTCCTTCTTCTCAGGATTCCTGCAGTTCCTTTTTATGTGGCCAGCCTTGCCACAATTTCAGTAGGTTGTATGTTGACCAGACTTTGATTTTGATTTTGATTTTTCCCTGTTTGAGTTTTTTTTTGTGATCTCCCTCTGGAATCAACAATCAGTGTCGAACTCGAACATGAGGCCTCGCCAAAATCCTTCTTGTGCACCTCCTCAGTCAAAATCAAATCACGAATATCTTCATATTTCAGTTTAGATTTGCCTGCAGAACTGCTAATTGCGATCTTCATGGCTTCCCAGCTATTTGGTAATGTTGCCAACAAAATCAGCGCACGTATCTCATCATCAAAATCAATTTCAACATACGACAATTGATTTGTGACAGTATTAAAATCATTCAGGTGTAGAGCAACAGACAGACTTTCTGTCATCTTTAAGTTGAATAACTTTTTCATCAAGTGCACATTGTTATTCGTCGATGGCTTTTCATACATACCTGATAAAACTGTCATGAGATCTGCAGTAGTCCTCTCCTTGATGACGTTGTGGGCAACCGATCTCGACAGGGTTAATCGAATAACCCCCAGAACCTGTCGACTTCCATTTTGCCTTGTCTATCTTTTATGGTCGTTTCCCTAGTAACGGAATATGAAGTTTCTTCCCATAGAGGTAGTCATTTATCTGCATCCTCCAGTAACCAAAATCTGTGTCACTGAACTTCTCGATCCTAGATATCATCACTCTGTCTCTGACCATCTTTCTTCCTTAGATTCGAACACAAGCTCTAATACTAGTTGTTATGAAAAACGACAGCAATAAAACGAAAAATGGAACGAATAAAATTGCAAGCAGAGAAACACCAGAGCGACACATATTTACGTGGTTCAGCAAATTTGCCTACGTCCACGGAGCTGCAGAGGATTTTATTTCTTCGAGGAATTACACCATCGATCGTCTCGACGTTTACAAGAAAAGAAAATCTTTATTTTCTTCTCTCTCTTTCTCTCTTTCTCTTAGCTCTCAAGAGAACTTGGCTTGACCTTGCTTGGCTTAGTTTGACCTCATGACAAACCATAAGAGACTACTTATAGAAACTAGGAGAGGGATAGTTGGGTGTGGTGGGTGAGCCGTAGGTGGGAAGGTAAGTGAGATTCTTAATTAGAAACCTAATTAACAACAGTTAATTAAATTGCGGTGGACCGAGTCTCTATATTACCAACTTAATAATGGAAGCAAATCATGGGAGATACGATTGCCAGCCACCTAATTTGGGGTTTAGCAAAGAACTTAATTTCTTCCTAACCATTCAACTTCTCAACTCTAAATCGTGAAACCACCATTGAAAACCAGTATAGATTTGGAGACACCTAGATCCTCCTCTCCATATCGGAACTCCAAATGGAAGTTTCACAGCACTAAAATGGCATAACTATGGAACCGTGCATTTACGTAATCCAGCAGAAAGACGCATCTTTTCATCACATGCAAGCACTATGGGCATATAGCGATAACACATTTTGTTTGTAAATGATTACATGAAACAATATAAGGGTGTTTGGAGAAAGATTTAAAAAACAAAAAAAAACCTTAATAAATTATGTAATGATTGATTTGTTCGCGAAATTTAGGATGCAAAGAGTATCACAACATATAATTATCTTGATAATAGCAATCTCTAATTAGAAAAACCAGAGCCAATAGCGAGTCCAAGTGTTATAGCAGGAAAAGTTCAAGGGACTAAAGAAATGTGAACTTATAGATCTTTTTTTATAGGGTCGTTTTTGATGGTTGGCCAAGATGCAGAAAATACACTATGGCTCGCATACTTATTTTTGAAGGAAGAACTACATATTGATGGTTCCAATGATATTTTTCCTATCAAAAAATAGCACAAATGAAGCAAGAAGAGTGAAAAAGAGAAAAAAAGTAAAATTATTACCTGAGAAAGGCCAACAATGTTAAAACCTCCACTCAGTTCCTTCATTTCCTTCACCTGATTAATAAATTAGATTGTAGCGGAGTTCAGCAAAACTCCAACAACGCTATTGGTGTGAACGAAAGTTGCCCAAAAATAGTGCTATTACCTTTTCACAAACAATATCTGTCTGTAAACAAGAAAATTAATCGTATCAGGACTCTTCAAAAATATAATTTTTCAAAAACAATATTAGAATAGCATCATAAGGTGAAGCAACCTGTTTTTGAAGGGGCATAACCCATGAGTCCACTGAACCCTTTCCAATTTCCCTAAAAGAAAACAAAACAGTTCACAACAATAAGGGGGGTTGAAATCACAAGCAACAAACGGGAAATTATAAATACGAGGAAATTGAAATGACCATCTATTGAAAACTAAGCATAATGCATATTATAAAACAACACCCCTTCAAAAACTAAGTCAATTTATGTCAGTCACGATAAAGCTATCAAAAGCACACTGACACCGTTCTAAGGCTCCTGGACAGTGTGATATCGCATCAAAGGTGTCGGAGATGTTGTAAGGGGAATACCGTGAGTTGGGTGATAGGTGGAAGTTAATAATTGACAAGAACGGTGGTGGGACAGCAAACGCACAGGGAAACAGAAGCAGTTCCTTACAGCTGGACTGCAGACTGGAGGTGTTCGGTGACTGCCGTTGCTGGAAACAACAGTGGCAAGTCAACTCAGCGAAGTCCGGGCAGCTGGAAAGCGAACCGTATTGTGAATTTCTGCTGGAAACAGCATCAGGAGGTTTGTTTGAAAACGGTTCGGCGGAAAACAGCAAGCAAATGGTGTGTCGGGGAGGTAAGGACATCGAAGGGGATCCACCGCCAGTTTCTTGGTAAGTTATAGGCGCAGCACTTACAAGAGAAAGAAGTTACAGCACTCCAGAGAGCAAAACTTAGAGAATAAACTTCTCAAATTACGAAATCAGAAAACTAAAACTCAAAAACACTAATACATAATATATAGAAGTCCCTTGAAAACAAATACCTAATCTAATTAGAAACAAGGGAAATAGGTGAGAACAAAAAAGGGAGGAAGCAATGGAAGGAACTTGGAGAAAATAAAGAAAGAAAAGAAAAAAGGAATAAATTTAATCCTCGGTTCGGCTAAGTCCCACTTGCGCCTTTCTCATAGCCTGTAGAAAGGTAGCACGAGGAATGATGGTTCCCACCTCTATCTAAGAGCTCATCACTATTGATTCCTTTAATGGTAGAAGCACAATAAATTTCACGTCCTTGTTAAAAGTGTATGCATTTTTGTAGTCATCGTGAAATGTGCCACTGTCATACTGCCACGATCGCCCCAATAGAATAAGATATGCATTCATAGGCACGAAATCACACCCAACCTGATCCTATAACTTGTCTCCAATTGAGAATTCCACCAAAAATCTCTTGTCGACACAAATCTCATTTCCATTGTTCAACCAAGTCAGGGCATACGATTGGGAACACTTCTGTGTGACGAGGCTCAATTTATCTACCACCTATGTAGAAATCATATTTTTACAACTGCCCCCATTTATAATGAGGTTGCACACCTTTCCATTGCAATGCAACGGGTACGGATGATGTTATGCCTGAGCCACTATTGATCCTTTTTAGACTCGGTCTAGGGAACTCATTGAACCACAAGCATCTCACCATCACCATCACCATCGTCCAAGGGTCTGGAACTCCTCTCCATTCTCCTCCTCTAGGCCTTCACTCTCTCCCTCCACTGCCCCTTGTTCGGTAAAAGAAATCACCCTTCTGTTGGAAAACTTGGATGTAATGTGTCTGTATTCATGACATTTGAAACGCTTATGGAATGAGAATGCTTTAGGGGTATTGGTCCGATCAACACTCTTTCCCTCCACTGTTGGCTTCTCTTCTCGAGGGGTAGGTCAGGGTGTTCTAGTCGACATGATCTTGCTAACTGATCTGATTCAGTGGTCGACCCCTATTTGAAGGGTGGTAAGGACCTGATGTTACGGTGTCGTTTCTTCACCTTCAAGGCCAATATTTGGACATCTTGTTCCAATAGGGTTGCAACTAAACCATGTTGTCCATAGGCGGTCTCAATCCTCCCAGATATTTAGCTACAATGTTCTCCTTGGGCTCCACTAGTTCACACTTCAGCATGAGTTGTTTGAACTCCGGAGTGTATTCTTCTACTGAAAGATCTTTTTGTTGTAAGAGTGAAGCCTCAAGAACACATCATGCAAGTAATTTGTCAGTAGATACTTGCGATGCATCTCCTTTTTAATATTGGACCAAGTAGTAATTTTATTTTTTCTCTCATGAAGGCCTAGTCGTTTCCAGTATTCCCACCACAGCGACGCACTCTTCTTCAGTTTGATGACGACCACTTTTACACTTTTGTCAGGTGCAACGTCCTTCTATTCAAAGACTAGTTCCATCATCTAGAGTCATTCAATAAACTCGTCTAAGTTCATGCAGCTGTCAAAATCTGGTAGGGCCACCTTGTCTCCAAAATCACCTTCTCTCTTCCTACACTCAATGTGGAAACGACGCGACATCTGTTCTTTGTCGCTTGAAACGTCTTTGTGAAAAAGATTTTTGTCATTTCTTTCGCCTGGGTGGTCACCGTTATTGTTGTGAGTGACTTCATCACGTTGTCATCTTTCAAAATTAATGAACCTCTGTCGTAATTGAATGATTTCCCTCTGCATGAATTCTGTGGTAATTTCCTGAGTACAATGTTAGGAACTCTTTCTTGGTGGCATGGTGTCTTGTTCTTCAAAAAGAACTTTCGGCCAGCTTTGATATCAAATGACACCGTTCTTGGCCTCCAAGACAGTGTGATAACGCACGAAAGGTGTTGGAGTGGTTGTAGGGTGAATACCGCGAGTTGGGTGATGAGTGACGGTCGATAATTGACACGATCTATGGCGAGACAGCGAACCCACGGGGATATGGAAGCAGTTCCCTGCGGCTGGACTGCAGATTGGTGGTGTTCGGCGTCTGCTCTTGCTGGAAACAATGGTCGAAAGTTGACTCAGCGAAGTCCGAATGGCTGGAGAGCGAACCAGGGTGATGACGATGCGAATTTCATCTGGTAACAGCAGCAGGAGATTTGTTTGAAGCAGTCAAGCGGAAACAGTGAGCAAAAGGCGCCTCAGGGAGGCAAGAACGTCAAGGGTAATCCACCACCAGTTTTTGGGCAAGCTACTGACTTACCACTTGCCAGAGAAAGAGATTACAGCACTCCGGAGAGCAAAACTAACATAATACACTTCTCAAATTATGATATCAGAAAACTAAAAGTCCAAAATCCTAATACATAATATAGAAGTCCCACTCAAAGCAAATGCCTAACTAGAAATTATAAAAATAGGTAAGAATCAAAAAACAAGGAAGCGAAGGAAGGAAAGTTGCAGGAAATAAAGAAACATAACAAAAAAAAGGAAAAAAAAATTAATTCTCGGTTCGGTCCAGACTCCCGCACTCGCGGGGGCCAGATGCCGCGGATTGCGGCATCGCTGGAAATACCCGCGTCCCGCGTCACACACTCTACCGAAAAAAATCCCCAAAGCAATCACCATCCAGCCTTCATAATGGAACCTTACCAGTAAAGAAACTCAAAAAGGGGACGCATGAAGTAACTGAAAACGCAACTGCTTCCTCCGAGTAACTCCAATAATTGAAACAAAATTGTAAAAAAAAAACAGGCGACAATAGAAAGAAATAAATAAACTTTGAAAAAGGATTTCCCCAGCTATCAGCGAAAACCAGGTTAGGCAGTCCTTTTACTAAGAAGGCGCAATTAAACCTAAACATTACCATCTCGCCTTCCCTCCATTAACGAAACGATGGACCAAACCATAATAAACGTAACACCATCGCCATAAACAAATCGATCTTCGCAATACAATCCAAAGAAAATCATAAGAATTTGGACAGAGTTACCCACAAACAGTATCCCTGAGAATTAGACCACTCGCTCAGTAACTCGGTGAAGTGCTTCATCCCCCGATTACCGCACGCGTCTCCAATTCCTGAACAAAGTGAACGACAGCATTGATAAACGAAAACCTGAAATCTCCACCTGCCACAAACCCCCATCAACGAAAATGGAGCAATACAAGGAGGCATACACGAGTATACGAACCATGTATGACGATAAACGGCAGGGATAATGAGCTCGGAAGAGAAGAGCAGAAGATCGCAAGTGCTAAGAGGAACTTGGGCAGCAAAGTACCCATTTCCATGCCTCTTCGATCGATCTCCGGCGTAGAAATCTTCAACAGAGATCGGCAGTTGGTGAATCGGAAGCAAGGGGCGGAATTCTCGATATTCCGGCTTATATAATGGTTAGTTTTTAGAGAAGGCACGCCTAATTGCGTCACCGTGTGATCTCCGGCGATCAGGGAGAACACGCACCATGAAAATGCTGAAAATAATTATGTGGGCATTTACACACAAAACACCCAATACAGTTGTAATTAAAGTAAACTTCAATTTTTTTTATATTTATGTCATTCAATTCATTTATATAATTCTTTAAAAATAGAATTTATATTTTTAATAAATAATTAAAATGGCAGATATATACAAATTGAAGTTTATACGTTAAATATGAACATGCCGTCTACGTGCGATCGGTCTGTGTTTAGTGTAAAATCTCAACCATATTTTCGGATAAGCAATCGAAACGTGTTTTTCAAACGGTGCGGCGGCATTTTGAAAATGTCATCGCAGTTATAAGCTGCCCCAAACGGGTCCTTAGCGGTGTGTGTGTGTAAATCTTTCATAATTATATCTGTCGTAATATCTAACACAAAATAATTAGGAAAGGTCTGAGTTTTTTAATTTATTTTAAAATTTGTGACTATAAAAAGCATCAGTGCATTTCTTCAAATTTATGGATAACCAACTAAATGTAATACACATAATAAAAAAAAGTATAATTGTATTAATCTCCTTCACTATACTAATCAACTTAGATTATTTATTTAGTTTTAAATTGACTATTTATTTTGTTCATATGACTTCTCATGAGTATTTTACATTAGTTGAGATGTGGCATTTTTAGTCCAACCTCATTACATATATCTTATTGTAAAATTTCATGCACAAGACAAGGAATCTTATTTTTCTCCTCAACAACTACCACCGTGACTAATGCCAAATATCACTTCATAATGTGTTGAAATCATTATCACTTATAATAATGTGCTTCATCAACAAAGTCAACTATTTCAATTAATAATATCTTCTTAGTCATTAAGCCCATGAGAAATGAACTTCATTGTCTCTTCTTTTTATATAATCATGACATTTTCAATTTGTTCTTATAAATCAGATTATTTTATAAATTTGATTGAAGCATTTGAATTACCTAGATTAACTTCAAAGGGAATAACTGATTATATATGATATAAGAACTTCATATGATTCCACTGCCTCTCGCAATGAGCACAAATGGTGTGTTTGTATGTGTATGTATGTGTGTGTGTGTATGTGTGTGTGTGTGCGCGCGCCGTGTACTCAGGTTAATTGATCGGGCATCTACTTGTCAGTTGTAAGTCCTCTTTGGTCTGAGGTTCAACTCCCCTCGGTGGAGGGTGAGGTACTCGAATTGTTAGGTGCATTGGGTATGGTCGGGGCTCGTAAAATAGCCTCAGATCATTCCTTTGGATACACACACACACACACACACACACACACACACACATACATATATACAGCACCTATTAAAATCAACATCAATAGAGAACACAATAACATGAAAATGCTTAGGTCTAATGAGAATGAATCATGGGTCACACATGAATAACTTGTAAATATTTTTATAAGTTATAAGCAAATAAAGGTGAAATATCGCAAAGGAATTATAGCTCTAATGATTTAAAAATGTTTCACCATTATAAAGATAATTTGTTGTCTGATGTTATTGGGAATCACTCATAAGAGTTTTAAAATTATTTACGTGTGATTGAATATAGCATTAATAAACAATATATCATCTCGAAGGATATAAATACTATCATAATTCCTACAATTAATAGATCTAATCTTGAAATGCTTGTTTCACTATTTATGTGTAGTTGTGCACCATAATTCTTTCATGCATTCAAGAAAAAAAGAAAGAATAAGATTTATTTTAATTTCGAGGCATGGTTTCCCTAAAGACATAACCCTTTCTAGTTAATAACATCATAAGAAAATGCATTTTCTAAGAAATTTCTCAATAAAAAAAGTAGCCGACATTTTTTTTACGATTTCATGGTTTAGTTTCCAATATTGTATTTTAGAATTTAAAAATGAATTAAAAGAGTAGGGAGCACCGGATATTGAGAATGTCAGTGATTACTCTATTATATCTTATGATTGGGATTTATATTAATATTTGATTTAAGTTATGCACGTTTTAGAATGTAAGGACTNGGAGTGGGGAGCACCGGATATTGAGAATGTCAGTGATTACTCTATTATATCTTATGCTTGGGATTTATATTAATATTTGATTTAAGTTATACAAGTTTTAGAATGTAGAAAAATTATTATCCTAAACGTATGCAGAAATGCATACACTGTTCGATCTCTACCGTCCATCATTTAAAAAAAAAAATGAGGCCAATAGAAATACATGTTTGCTCTGATGAACGGTGTAGATCGGATACACTATCCGCATGGAATAATTTTTCTAGAACAGAATGTAAGGACCTATGTTAGAAGGAACGAGTCATCAAAAATTCTTGGAGATGCTATTCTCATGATGAGGCCAACAAGATCACCTCAGACCCTAAACAAAGACGAGCTCTGTTTTCTGAAAAAATAGATGATTCTTTGTTTATCATTGTGATTTGGTCGTGCAAGACATCTTCAGGAATCTAAAAAAAATAGATGTTAGCACTGTAATATAGGCAAAGCACAACAACATATCATAAACAAAGCAAACCATCCGACCTTAGTCCCCTCGGGCAGCACATTTCTTTGTCAATTTTTTCCTAGGTTTTTTTATAGGTTTTTCATGTCTTTTCTTCCTTTTTAGCTATAATTCTTTGTTGTTTCTTTTTGTTCATTTTTCTGTACTTCGTTGTTTTTTTTTATTTATTGTGGTTACTATTTTCTTTTTATGAAGTGTTGTTTTCTCATTGTTGTTTTGCTAATTGTTAGTTTTATTTTGATGATCTCATTTCGTTTTCTTATACTCTTTTAAGTTTTTTTTCTTTTTTTTTTGTTGCATGATTCTTCTTATATTGATTATGTCTTTTTTTTTTTCAAATTTGTTTTGTTTTTGCTGTTATGTCCACGTGTTTTTTCTTAATTTTTTGCATGATTCTTCTTATATTGATTGTCTTTTTTTTTCAATTTTGTTTTGCTTTTGTTGTTATGTCCACATGTTTTTTTCTTAATATTTAATTGTGTAATTTGTCATTTTGTTCCTTGTTTTGTGAATGCATGATATATTTGAGTCTTGTATGTTCACATAAAAAATATGTCTGCATGCATCTCAAAGCAGATGAGCGATCCGAGAAGGAAACATGACCAATGGGCGAAGCAATAAACAATTGTTTCTAGACAAGCGGCGACGGAAATCCCTTGCCTAAGTGATCTACAAAAGGAGAGTAACGGAAGTCCCTCAAGACAGCCATCAGCGTAGAACGATTGATGAGGAACACTCCTTTGGATCAAGAATTGATTGAACCGAAATTTGTTAGACGGTCGATCCTTATCAATCGAAAGGTAGCGGGCGTTAATATATGTAAATAATATTATAAATTATCGGAATGCCCCTAAAAGATTTATGATTAGGAGGCTTATATGTATTTTTGTCATGTTTGAGGTACTTCTATTTAAAAAAAAAAAAGTTGTACTTCACACTCATTTTCTAAAAATTTCAAAAAAAAATCCAAAATAAAAATCGTGACAACCTGAGTCGACGCTTCCATAAGAAGGAACCGACTGCCGTTCTCTCTCTCACCCAATCGGCGGG
>JXCR01129491.1:9228-31015 GCA_002079205.1 Phalaenopsis hybrid cultivar
TATATATATATATATATATATATATATATATATATATATATATATATATATATATATATATATATATTGGCGGACTAATCATTTTGTCTCCTAAATTTTGAACCCTCATATGTGCTAATTTGACCGAGTTGAAACCTAAACTATTTCTAAAAATTGGATGCACCCTTTTATGCATAAATTTAAAGCACCAAAGTCCTGTACATGTAAATATGAAAGTTTATGTGTAAGATATGCAAATATGTAACAAATGTTTGCTAGATATGAAATTTTCCTTTAGGGTGAGCATTCAATAGATCAAACCAATTACAACTGAAATCTTAAATCCAAAAATCGAACCAATCAAAATTGTATGAAATTGAAACAATCGGACCAATCTGTAGTTAGGTTTAAACAGCGTAGTCATGAACAAATCAAAAGTTTGTTGTTATTTAGATTTTGTTTATGAGTGAACATAAAAAATTACATATCTGAGATGTATGATATCGATCTAACCTCTTGATTCCTCTATTTAATTTTGAAATTTTAATTTTTCAATTTCCTCGATTAATTAAAAATTAAAGCCAAAACAGTTTTCTTCTTCTCTATTTTTTTTTCTTCTCCTTATATTCTTATAACTTCTTTCGCTTTATATTTTTCACTATCTGTTTATTTTTTATTTTATTTTATTTTATTTTTCTGAGGACATATATAGATATATTGATTGACATGTTTGGTCGGGGGTTCGAATCCCCCTAGTGACATGAGTCTTACATTCAGAGTGGCTGGAGGCTCGTATAATAGTCTCTGCTCATTTAAAAAATAAAAAAATCTCTGTTTATATATAGATGACCAAATTAAATCTATCAAACAGCCATGTGACAAGGTTAAATCTGACAAAATCTAAATCCCATTTTTCATATAACAAAACGGAGGAAAAATGACAACTTTAATTCCTATAGAAATTGAAGTACAGATTTCCCATTTTGATTTCTCCGCATAAGAGCCAAAATGAGTAAATGACAGCTTTAGTTCCTAGAAAATCTTAAATCTCATTTCTCCTATTGCAAAATGACAACTTCAATTGTTACATAACCTTGAAGCCCGTTTGTGCCCTCTTCTTCCGTTCATCACTAAGCAAGATGGAAAAAACCACGCACTATTAAGAAAGATCCAGATTAATTTCTAACTAAACAGAAAAACAAAACCTTAAATTTCGTTCGTCCCAAAGCAAGATAGCTAGAACCGCACTCAATTAAGCAAAATCCAACTTAATTTCTAACTAAAGAACAAAACACCCATTTTAAATCTTCTATAAACTTGCATCCTATCCCTCTCTAGTTTTACCATAAAGCACTGTCAGATTGGAGTATTTTCTTTCTTTTCCCAAATAAGTCTCTCTTCCAGAACATGAGAATGATCAAGAGAAGAGATGAACCGAAAAAGGCGAACATGTGATAAAAGCGAAAAACATAAGAAAGAATGTGGAGAGCCTTATTTGGAAACGAGATTGCCCTTACAACACGGACATCGGACAAAGACCATAAACATTGCAAGGAAATGTCAAGTATATCCGTGCAAAAAAAGATTGGGCAGAAGCGCCTTGGACCAATATCCGCCAATAAATACCTACGTAAACTGTCCACAACCAGAGATTCAGGTGTACTTGTCCTGGGGTTTAGAGTGCTCCCAAGGAGACTTCTTCTGATTGGTTAATTACTTCTTGGGAGTTGCCCAAGAATACTCTTGATCCGAAGAAGTTTATTTGATATTAGTAGTGACAGCTAACACAGGGCTATCAAAAATGGTTATTTTGCGTGGGAATGGTCCAATGCTTTCAAAGCTCCCGCTAAGCCGCGATGCGGAGAGTGAGTCTCTTGTGGTATCACATGCACAACAGATTCATCGGCATACGGAGCCTACAACACATCTGAATCATCCTAACGGAAAATCTTGATACGTCAAAGTACATTTGGGTCGTAAGAGTAGGAAAAATCGTTGTATCTCAAACGGGCGGCAACTCATCGGTAATCAAACAGTTGAGATGATACCAACGAAGGCAAAATGAGTGACAAGACTCAACAGGGGTAGTCAAATGAAGGGAGGAGTAACCCATAGAAGTTAGGGTAGCTAGGTCAGGGTACCATAGACCCGTCATCCCAAGTCACTAGGACCATAAGTCTACCTTGTGGTGAAGGTAGTCGACCCAACAAGTTTAGAAATCCACGGTCAGTAATTTGTGAGTTGCATCATCCACAGGAAACTCAGTAGCCTTAAAGTCAAAGGAATGAAACTCTATCCTATCACTATATAGTGGAGCTCCAATAGCTGAGACTTATACATACCAAAGTGACAAGGATGACGCTAGAAAGGAAGAGAAGGGGATGTTTGGCTACAAAACTAGAAACAGCCCGAATAAAGGACTTACACCCCGTAAAAGTTGAGGAGCCTCTGACAACCTACGCGTACTAGACAACTACCTAAATAAAAATCTATGATGGGTCAGTTGGGTTGGAAAAGTATGGAGACTTCTCCTCGGGACATGCCAATGAAGTAGTTATTCGGAGCAGTCCTTAGATATTATGGATGCTCTATTATTGACTTGGGTGAAGGTCATGTTATACAACCTATTTTTAAAATTGGAACGAAGGCAATGTAGGAAAGTAAAAGCAATTTTTAAAAAATCATAACGAATTTAATCCTAAAATTTTTATTATCTCAATTTTTTATGATTAGGATTTTTTTATAGAAAGATTTACAATTTCATAGTGCTAGAGAGCCTAAATTATTATTTTTGTAGCCCTAGATCAACCAAAAAGAAATAGGAAAAATAATCTAAGTATGCAAACATGAAAGAAAAGTAAGAAAACAAGCAAAAAATGAAATAATAAAAGGCCAATGATGCTGGGTCAATGAAATTTTTTAGAAAAGAAAAAGGTGGTTAGGCTTCATATAAGTACACATATGGTCCTAATTCTATACATAAAATAGATTTAAAATTAAGTTTCAAGACATGAACAAGTAGGTACCAGTCCCCATCAAATGTTTCCACCCTTATGGCTTCTCGCAGCATGTGCCGATACCTTATTTCTAATACATGATACTCATATGAACCTAAAAAGTACATCAGAAAAGATAATTAAAATGAGTCTCGACCTACATGAAAACAACATTAGTCGGAAAGTAAACAAACATGCAATGAATGATGAACTGTGTTTTTTATCTGGAAGATAAACAACACATGCACGTTAAGGGTTAGTAGAAATCATCACATGTTCCCCCTTTAATGGCACATGTGTGTGTGTGTGTGCATATATATAGGCACAACTCCCTACAGAAGAACTCCCTAATATAATACCATGCATATCAAGCATGCAAGCACACCAAAAAGTAGAAAAAAAGTGATACTTGGCCAGAATAATCAAACCAGTGAAGAACATTAGCCAAAGGCATTGAAAGTACTACCTAACACCCTAGTCCTAGCCTAATACACCATCTAACCAAAAGGTGTCCTGGCTAGCATCTAAGTGCTCGGGGTAAGTTTTCAGGTGCACGTCGTAAAGATTCAATGAATCTAAAGGATGTCACTTGAGATGCATTTTTAAAAAGGTTTGGCATTACATATGACTTAGTTTGTTATATGCATAATCTTTAAAATATAGCAGATATAATAACTAGTAAAATATATTTTTTTTCAGATTTAAAATAAGGTTCAATAAATGCAGACCCATAACATGCAAGGTAGCACGAGTTAGATCCCTTGGATCCTTAACACATTCATACTCGTGTCAATACTAATGCTTAAACTCGCTGTGCTCGTCAGGATCAACTCAAAAGACAATGCTCTTTAAGGAATCACGACTAACAAGGGGTCACTCACCTATCGAGCCTGGCTTGCTAACCATGCATGCATACAGATGCAACTACATACACTCATATGATAAAAGTGGTGAGGAGTGCGTGTGGAGGCAGTATTCAAGAGTGAACATGTCATGAGGGCAACGACCAAAAGGAATGGGTGTGTCGTAGAGGCAGCGACCCAAAAGAATTGGTGTGTTGTGGAGGCAGTAGCTGGAAGGGATGGGTGTGCCTTGGAAGCTATGACCTGAAAGGGTGGGCATGTCGAGGAGGCAGTGGCCCAAAAGGATGGGTACGCTATGGAGGCAGTGACCCGGAGGAGTGTTCATGTCGTGGAGATAGTGGTTCAGAGGTATGTGTGTGTTGTTGAGGTAGCGACCTAGAATGGTGGGTGTTCCATGGAAGCAGTGGTCTAAAGGAATTGGGTTTGTCATTGAGGCAGGGACCCGAAAGAGAGGGTGTGTCATAGAGGTAGCTGCCCATAAAATGAAAGTCATTGAGGCGGTGACTAAAAAGGTGGGATTGACATGGAGACATCAGCCCAAATAATCTATGTGTCATGGAGGCAGAGACCCAATTAGGCGGGTGTGTCATGGAGGCACTAGTTAGAAGAAAGGGTGTGTCATGGAGGTAATGACTTAAAAGGGTATGTGTATTATGGAAGCAGCGACACGAAGAATGGGTGTTCCATGGAGTGAGTGACTCGAAAGGGTGGGCATGTCATGAGAGTAGTTTCCCGAAGAATGGGTGTTCCATGGAGTCAATAACCCTAAATTGTGGATGTGTCATGGGCGTAGTTACCCAAAGAATGGGTGCGATGTGGAGGTAGTGACCCAAAGAAGGGATTTACCATATAGATAGTGACCTGAAAGGTTAGGCGTGTTGTATAGGAAGCGTCCCAATGGATGGGAATGACATGGTGGAAGTGATTCTAAAGGGTGGGTGTGTCGTTGAGGTAGTGGCCTAAAAAATGAGTGTATCGTGGAGACAGTAACCTAAAAGTGTGGGCATATCATGGGGGCATCAACCTGAAGGATGAGTGTGTCATGGAAGCTGTGACTCAAATGAAATACCAATAGAGTATTTTTAGGCTTTTTAGATTTGTCTCATCAATGAGCTTTTTTTTTTCATTATAACGCACAAAATATGGAGGTATTTGCTCATTTGAATCGTTTCAAGAAATTTCCACTTATGCTTTTTGCTACTTATATTAAACTATCTATTTGAACTCTAACATCATTACATTCTTGACACCCTTAGTTTCTCTCAAATCAAATTAACTCGGTTACAAAATAAAAATGCTAAAAATAGAATACCTATGACCTCAGAATTAAAATCTTTACCTGATCAATTAACATTTTCTCAATATAAATGTAGATTTAACAAGATTTACAAGCAATATAAAACAACAAATTACTTCGACTTGATGGTGTCCGAGGTGAGCCGAAGCATGAGCATGCAAAACTCTCTGTGATCCAGTGCTCCATCTCCATTCAAATCCCCCATCCTAAGCATCCCCACAGCCTGTTCCTCTCCCAACTCACCAATGCCGAGTTTCTTCGCGTTCTGCTTCAAACTCTCAAGCGTAATCAGCCCTCGCTCGGCATCCACCAGGTGATAAAACCCCTTACAAAGCTCCTCCAAGAGTCCATTGGTGCCGAGCTGCTCGGCCATCGAAGGCAACAAGTCTACGAACACGGGCATGCAGTCCTGATCCGCCATTAAGAAGTCCGCAATTAAAAGACCTGCTTCTGAATGCATTTGCGTTCGTTTGATCTCCCATATATATATATATGTTATTGTTGGTTGTGGCATGGCTTCGGATTTGGTTGCAAGGCTACAGCAATGCAGCAGATTGCGGGGGCAGAAAGCTAAGGACTTTTTCGTAGAAGCAGAGCGCATGGCGTTTTGTGTTCGTCTTTGGCTGGCTACGCCTCTCTGGGTGTTATCGAGTTGACGTCTTCTTTCCTGGTTTGTTACGTTGGATTGATCGAGTTTGGAGTTTACTGGCTACGGGTAGCTCCATCAAATTGGATCTCTACTTCTATCTGTTGGGGAAGTGAAACGTGATGATCTTTAGCCGCCCTTTTTAATAAATGTTTGTGTTGACTTTCATTAATTTATTTTTTATAAGAAAGTTTATTGATCGGGATACTCAAATTCGCGTTTTTTCATCCTACAAAATATTTTTCCTTTTTTTTTTTCTAAGTGTAAAATTGTTATTTATTTATGAAAATAGAGCCGTTACAATTTCTTATAAAAAAAAATTCCCAAAAAACTTCGATAATTTTTTGTTTGATGGGTGCGAGCATAAAAAAGGGCTGAATTTAAAATTGAAGAAGATTTGACTCATGAGTAAAAATAATTTTATGCGGACAACAGGCATCGAGGTAATTCATTTTCATTGGAGTAAAAAAAATTTTCATGCTAATGTGTATTGTGTTCGGACATCACGTCAGTTGTCTAGACGTAGGCTCGTCAAAAAATCATACCCAATGATTTCTCGGTGAGTTTAGCCAAGTTATTTTTTCAAAAAAAGTAATTTTGCGCCATGAATTTTTAAGAAAAAAAAAAAGCTTTTTTATAAACATCTGAAAAATGGACTAAGAATATATCAAAAAATTATTCATTTAATAAGCAAGTAATACAAGAAAACAACTTTTTTTTTGGCAGACAAAACATTGTAAATCCGTCCAAAAATTAGTTTACCAGCGGATTTTAGTCCGCAGAAAAATTTCAGGTCGGGAGGCAATTTCTGGCAGCCAAAATAAGTGCAGAAAATGTTTTTCGTTGAAATTTTGCTGAATGCTTTGTCGGTATGTTACAGAATATATTGACGAAATTGGACGTTACAAAAGGCCGCTGGAAAGCAGAAACATTATATAATCCGGCAATAAAGAGCTTTAAATGATGATTTGTGTCATCTAGTTAACCTTTATCGAATGAAGAAGAATTCCCTCCATTATTTCAAAAGCTTCTGCATCTGCAATCAATCATAAATAGCACAACGCAAATTCTCAGATTACAATATAAAGGTTAATACGACAGAAGAACCTCTCAGCCACTCTTACAAACTCTTTCTATTCCTCCTTTATTTCATCATCCTCCTCTTGCTCGTCCTCAACACGAGATTTATTCCACATTGTTGGCTTTGCCTACTATGCAGACGTTCGAGGTTTCATAATTGTAGGCAATTGCAGCAATGCAGAAAAAAAATATGATTAAACCAGCAAATAATTTTCGCCGATTATTATCATTGGTATAAACAACTTAATTTTATGCTAAATATTTCCAGCTTTATCAACCATCTTCAGTCTACTTGATCAATCGGCCGCCATCGACCCGATCGTATCGCTTTGCCATCTTCATTGATTGGCCTCCTACATCGAATCGATCAACCACTTGCATCAATTCGATCGATCAGTCTCCACTGGATCGGTTATATTGATCAATCGTTCTCATCAACTCGATCGATCGGCACCACCACCGGCCCAATCAATTGATTGATCAATTGCATTTAAATATTAAATTGTTGGGTGTCTTTCTTCGCATTACCTGCATTAGTGCATTCACTCTTTCATTTGCACCGGCACCCTGTCATGCACTTGTGAGCATATGATCTTATATACTTGTAGTAGTTACTTGTGCCTCATTCGGGCACAATAACTCTTGCATTTTTTCTCGGCATCTTCATGTCTTCGTGCACCACATCATATGTGTTTGCGTTTTAACACTCTTACATGTCTTCTTGCATAATAATGTGCATGTTCCAGGACTAGATGCTTGAAGGTTTCACTTGGGCCTGTGTCTTCACACCCTCACTTTGAATACTCGTGTGTCATCTTTGGGAATGACTCACACAACAAGTCTACCTGGTGCATAACTCTCCCTAACAAGAGTTACATCACTTCACTTCCTATGGTGCTGCTTTTCAGTGTCGTGGGTATGACACACTGTGCCTCTTGGTATGGGGTCACACTCCTTAGCCTCTAAACCCATCCAGTGCATAGTGCTTGTTTACCTGCAAATTTCATTGTGTCGTCTAGTATAACTTGCGCTTCATAGCCCTTGAACATATCTAGCGCACATTGTCTCCCTCTTCGTGTCACTTGGTACTGGTCATGCTTCCTAGCCTCTGAACCCACCTTGTGTATGATGTGTTTCCACTCGGGTATATGATCCTCTCCTTACCTTGGTCTTGCTCCTTAGCCTCTAAACTCATTTAGTGCACAAACCATATCACCACCCCTTTGCGATACCACACTACATTGTCATGAGCACACTCTCTTTCTTGGAGCATGTCTTGCATTAGTTTGTGATTGAGCATTTGCATCTCTACTCCATCTGAATATTCACCATTAGTATATGCCACCATATACCTTTAGTGAATATCTGCCATCTGGTGATTACTTCGATCCTAATAGAATGGTCACAATCCATAAAATCACTTTGCATTTTCATGTGCATTCCTTGATTTTATTAATGATAAATTCTACTTTTTAGTTGAGCCACAAGTCATTTGTCAAGCTCTGTTAACGAGAAGTGCACACTAGGACATCTCGGTAAGAAATTTGAGTTAATGCATCATGAAAGAAATGTATGTTTTACCTACACTTGCACACAAACATAGATGTTGTGACTAGTACACCTTGGTGGTTTGCTAGGCTAGAGCTAGGATGCTAGACATTCTTTTTGATATGCTGACTATTGTTCTCTTCTAGTTTGTGCCCTATCCAGACATCTTTTTTCTTACTTCTTTGTGTCTTTATTAGAGTTTGAGACTTGCACATTAGTATATTAGGGGAAGCCTTTTTGTAGGAAGCCATGTCTAATATGGAGGAGCATTAATAAGTTGAACTAATGCATTTTCTACAGGTGTTTGCTTAGCATTCCTCCCATCGGACATGGCTCTCTTTGTTGCGTGCCTATAACTTGTACTATACCGACTATTTTGCAGGTCAAATTTGACTATGTACTTTTTAGTGACCTTATTCTCGATATTGTGTTAGAAATAAGGTACGGGCATGGGTTTCGAGACACCTAACTGGGGCGGAATCATGTGACAGAAATCAGAAGTTGCATGCTCATGTTTCGTACCTTAATTTTAATTTAACTTTGCTCTATAACATCTGGACCAGAAAAGTGTATGCGATGCCTGGCCGTCTTCTTACTTTTTTGGTATATTTCGCTGATTCCACAACATTCAACCTTTTTATTCCTTAATTTAGCTTGCTTTACATTCCTTCTATGTGCAAGTCAGCTACTCTCTTTTTGGGTTGTGGATTGTCTGGGAATTGTGCAAAAATACAATTCAGACTCTCTGACCTAAAATTATAATTTTTTTCGTAAAAGTTTAGTAAGAGATTGAGATTAATTAAAAATTTATGTATAAAATATCACAACTTTCTAAAACCTATTTTTACTTTTCTACATTCCCTCTATGATGGATTTAAAAAGGTTTTAGGTTACATGGCTCTCACGCAAGTCCTACTAATATGGCCACCATATTAGGACTTATTGTCTCACTGCAACATATTTGCATGTCCTGAGGAGAAGTCCCCACACTTCTTCAACCCGCCTGGCCAAGCATAAGATTTCTAGTTAGGTGGTTTTGTAGCGCGCTTAGGGCGTTAGAGTCTTTTGCGACCGAGATGAAGAATAAGTTCTTAGTGAGTGTCTCAGCTTCGGGCAACTTCGGGGTCATACCTCTCTTCTCTTTCCACTCTAGTGACTTCCTCACCAATTTAAAAGGTACAGGTCCCACCACTATTTTCTAGCTACATAGGCTCATATGATGTAGAGTTTCTTTTTCCTGACCTTAAGGCTACCAAAGTTCCTTTAGACCACGCAATTCATGGATTGTTGACAAAGAACTACTGGTTGGGTTAGGACAACTACCTTCATGACCAGGTAAATTTAGGATCCCAATAGCTTGAGATGACAGATCCATAGTATCCTGACCTGACTATCTCTGCCCACTTAAGATTACCCAACCATTCCTTTGTTATACCCAGATTGAGGTATATCGCTCCTTTTGAAGCTTCGTCAAAGTCGTCTCATAGATCCTAATTGCGGATAGGCCGCCTGTTTGGGATGCGTTGATTCACCCTCTACCCTTATATTCAAATTAGGCATGAAAGCATAGTGAGAATCCTATGAAATGACTTGGTTAATTCATAGGCCCCATTCTACGATGAGCCATTACCCATTGAGGATCGTTAGAGACTCTCTCTCTGCCATGTGGCTTAACGAGAGCTTTGAAGGCATCAGGATGCTCCTATGAGATAATCATTCTTTGGGACACCTTCTCACTAGTCGTCACTTAAATGTAAGCATGTTTTTTAATCGAGCATGTTATTGGGCATCCCCCAATATTCTTTTATGGATATATAGTTTAAGATGCCTCGTTCCGATCATTTTTTTGACTTACACACTTGACCTATCGCACGAGGTTTACCTCACGTAAGCTCTCGATGTTCTTTCTTCTATTTGTCTGCCTAGTCTCCGTCTAATTGTTCTTATTTATGATCCCTCCACTTCTCAGAATAATTACGATAATTCAAATAACATGTTTCTTTAAAAAGGGAATCTCAAAATTATGATTAGACGGGCTCGCTACTCAGAGTTACATAAACAAAGAATCGAAACACACATATCTAACCCAAGCTTCAATTTTTACAAACATGCTACCTTACCTATCCTTGAAAGGATGTATTTCACATTTAAAAAATTAAATTAGTGTTATTTTTTTATGAGACGAAATATTTGAACATTATAAATGTAAAAAGTAAGGTGTAGGAATTAGAAATGTAAATACATAAGAATTGAGAGTTGTATACATAAATGCACCTTCAAATTTTAATTTACATGTAAATATAGAAGTAGTGTGTTATGTTAAATATGAAAATATATAAGAATTTTGTGGTATATATGCGCTAGGCATAAACATTTGATTTTTAACCCAGTACAAATATAGTTCATCTCACGTAACTATATCCATATAACATTCAATATTAAGTATGGTTAGATAGATTCTGTGTTCACTGGGAAGATGCATATAGTCAATAACCCATTTTTAAGACAATTTTGAAATGATGATCAAACAATTTCTAGATCTTAACTGTACCCATTGCCATTTAAGCTGTCTCGTGATGAATTATATAGAATAGTACGATCATTCCTATAATGAATTTGCACGTCATGAGTTGTTTAATTAGGCAATGGGGAATGCATAAGAGATTGCTAATTCATCACTTTATATCAGTTATCGACGTACAGTGTAGTAATTGCATTTTTTATCATTGACTCGACTAAATGAATTGTTTATCATCATATATTTTTACCATCAAGCTTCTTCAGATTAGCTAAAACCTTTATTTTTCATAATTTTATACTCCAATATATTGGTCAATAAATTAGATATCCATAATGTAACATCTTGAATGTACAATAGATCGCATTCGAGAAGAAAAATATTAACATATAAGTTCTTCAATGGTGTTGAGTATTTCATATAAAAGACATCACAAACTCTTACTTATCTTTAAGAACATAAGATAAATGTCCATATGTGAAACACAAGAACCAAATATATATACCAACAAATGAATTTAGATTGGATTTATATCATATATAGAGGGTTTAACCAATAATTAGTTCTAGATTTCACTTGATGAGTATGAACCACATATTGATTCTCAGACAATTGTTTAATGAGCATTTCTCCTAAAAAATGAGTATAATTCTAGTAAATTTGAAAAAAACTGTATTTGAAGCAATAAGAGTTTAGTTTGTTGAATCACTAGAAGAAGATGAGCTATCAATTACATAGCTCAGGTTCTATGAACTATTGAATGTCATGCTAGCCATTTAAAATTATTTATAACTATTAGAAGGTTAAGCATCAAAATTTACTACAAGATTCACTAAGAATGCTTCAATTAGAATGTAGTATTATTAAAGGAGAAAATTTAAAATTACCACAAAGGACTTGTATATAACAAAAAAAATTAGTGTCAAAGTTAGGTTTGACCTAACAAAAGAAAGATTATTGTTCAATGATTGCAAGTTATTTTGCAAGAATGATGAAATAGAGATTAAATGTAGATTTTCTGGCACTTTAAGGTTCAAACCATAGTAAAAATATTATGAAAAAAGGATGTTATATACAAATGTCTCTTTTATTTCTACTTATTCCACCACTTAAATGACTAAAGATTTTATGTATATAGCTCAACATATTGTATGACACTGAAAAGATTTACAAGAAATCTGTTGGAGCAGTATGAAAGTGCTTTGACAATAATAATCCTGAATTTACAATTACATCTCATATTATTTGGTTTTGTTTATATGTCGATGGTTTCACGTTATACAATCAACAATCATGCTGGCTCACTTTACTCATACTAGTCTATGATGGTTATAATGTATAACATACTCCTGAAATGTGATAATGTCTTTTATGTTTTTCAAACTAATTGTACTAATTGCACATAGCCTAAAAGAAAAAAAATTGATTTAGATTTTTAAATTTAATCACTTAAGTCAGTTTTATTACATTATTAGGGTGTTGAACAAACTTAGTTTTTATAACACTAGCTCTCAATACATTTAGTTAAATCTTTAATTAACCAAGAAAACTAGAATAGCTTAAAGGAATAAAATGAATTATTAATGATATTTAATGCCACTAATATTCATAACATGCTAAGCAATGGGCTTAATGCATTTATGGGTCACATGGTGTTAAGCAAAGGTACTTCAGACTTGAATCAAACCTATTAAGTTCAATAGTTGGTCCATTCCAACCTCTAATAATAAGGCCAGCATGATTTGAAATCAAACAATATTCATATTGCTAATATGCAAATGAGGGACCTTTATATGATTGCTTTTCTTATTTTTCTTATCTTTTGCCAAAATCTTAAATTTAATTCCATATATGTCTAAATGACTATGATATGTCATGAACGTCCATCTAAGCTCTTGCTAATAAGCAACATATTTATGCTAAAATGATTAACCTAATAATAAAGCACTATATTTGATTGTGCATTGAGAGGCAATGCACATTTGATTCAATAGATTGGCAAATGAAATCGTCTTACAATCTTTTAATAAATTTGAATGTTGAGAAAGGATTGTAGCTAGTTATCAGTGACTACAAAAGTTTACATTAGTCTTCTATAAACCTTGGATGAAGAACCACGTGGAATTTTTAGGAGTGATCTATATTGGATGGTCAACTTGATAAATCTTTTTACTGGAATGGAGTTAAATAACTAAAATTATGGACATTATATGTTAAATATTATTAAATGACATATATTGTGAGGAGTCGATGTTAGTTAATGGAAAATGTGTTTAGCAATGATAACAACAGAATAAGTGTTGGTAGAATAGTATTGTTAGTCAACTATCATTGTCTAGCAATGGCGATAATTGTGATAGATTCGGTTAATGGTTGGCATCTATTCATACCACTGATAGCAGGTAGAGCTTTTGGTTTCCTTGTACATTTTTATAGAAAAAGCATGCACAATCATTATTATTGAGACAGTCATTTTTACTACCAATCCTTCATAAATTTTTAATTATGCTTCCAAGTGCTTGATTTTAACCACCCTTTGTGCGTGCTCTTATTTATACATTATTAGTGACCCTGATTTTATCTTATTGAACTACACTAATTTGTCTCACTCTAATTAAACTAACTGAAAAATATATCTCAAATCATCTCAAAATTAAATGAAAAAATCTGTAGCTCAAATCTCTAGTTGTTTTGAAATAAAAATCAACAATAGAATTCACAATTCATAATATACATTTTTAGAGAGAGAGAGAGAGAGAGAGAGAGAGAGAGAGAGAGAGAGAGAGAGAGAGAGAGAGAGAGTACACATGCATTGATTAAATCACAACAACAAATTACATCGCTTAGATGGTCTCGGAGTTGAGCCGAAGCATGAGCATGCAGAACTCGTTGTGATCCAACGCCCCATCTCCATTCAAATCCCCCATTCTGAGCATCCCCACCGCCTGTTCCTCTCCCAACTCTCCAATGCCCAATTTCCGAGCATTCTGCATCAAGCTTTCCAGCGTAATCATCCCCCTCTGAGGATCCACCAGGTGATAAAACCCCCTATACAACTCCTCCAACAGCCCGCTGGTGCCCAGCCTCTCCGCCATCGAAGGCAAGAAGTCCACGAAGCCGCGCAAGCATTCCTGATTCGCCATTAATTGCAGATTAGATTAGATGGAAGAGAGAAAGGGACTGTTTTTTGAATGGATTAAGCGATCCATCAATCTCTTATATATAAGTTGTTATTGATGGGAGCGTGAGGTTAGGAACGTATGGAGTTGAGAATTTTTCTTGACGGGATTATCACGTTGGATCCTTGGACTAGGGAACTTTGACAGATAAAGCCCCACCTGGCTTGACGCTCATTTTCTAGGGTGAGTGTAACGTGTTGACCTTAAACTGTATTTTTTTTAAATAAATATTTTCGTTTATTTTCATTTATTATTTTCTTATGAGAAAAATTAATGAATGGACTTGACACTCAGAAATTGTCAGTTTATTCTTTTTTTATTTTATTTTTTTGGAAAATTTTTGTAGCAGGACGCTTTGATGGTATTTCTCCTTAAAATGAATATGAATTCGTTAAGTTGTATGTGGTACAGATTATGTCATGTATTTTATAAATAAAATACTGAATTGTTTGTTTATAAGAATTGTTTTCAATTTTTTCTTTGAATTAGTTATGACTTCTGTGTATATATTTAATTTTTAACCATTTATGTTTTGGCTATTTGTTTTTTATTTTATTTAAGAACACATTTATATCCAAAACAACACTATCAAAATTAGTTGTATTAGGCATGAAAAATTATAATGATTTAAAAATCATTGCTGAATTGCTTTTTTAATAGTGGTTTAAACTGCTGCAAAATTGAGAAAATTTAGATTTAGTAGGAGTACTTTAAAATGTTGTTAGTGAGAAAAATTGACAAAGATTTCACCTATATTGTATAGCAAAATTGTACAAATCAAACTAAGCTTAGTGCAAAAGTTACACCAAAAGAGCATTTTAATGGGTTCGTCTTAAGGTTGTATAGACAAAGACATTTTAAAATAATTCTCATGTCAAAATAAATGGTATTCTATTTCTTTTCTCTTAACCATCTGGTCGTCAATGTAGCATTCAACTTGTATGTGGATGAGTATGTCAAAAATCTAGGTCATGGCTCATTGATTGGCAACACCAGCATTCTTTAAGCTTAAAAAACATAACTTTGTAGCAGTCTACTCCAATTATGGTTTCGAATGTTTTTCATCTTTAGAAGCCATCTTGATTTGATTATAGCCTGAAGATTTGTTCATAAAGGAGAAAATCACGTGCAAAGAAGCAATGTCAATCATTAATTCTAGTATAGGCAGAGGGAATTTATCTTTCACACATGTATTTTTGAGATCTTAAGGGACAATACACACATGAATTTATCAATTCTTCTTTTTAATCGAAATGATACTGGTCAACCAGGAATGATATTTTGTTTCTCAAATAAAACTGACATTGATAAATTTTAGTGGAGGAGTTTCCATGATTTGGGGGACCCTTGGTCCAAGGCTCAAAAGAGGGCTGACCTAGTGATGTGGATAGCATCTCAAGGTTTTAAACATGGCTTTGGTGATTTAGGCTTGGATTAATTTAATGGATTTGTGGTGGATTTGGTATTTAGGCTAAAAAATGAAGTTTAAGCTTGAATTTGGATTTGGTCTTGTTTTGGGCTTGTACTTAGACCAATTGAGGGTTCAAATTGGCCTAAAAAATGTCATGTTAAATTTGGAAAACAAATTTTGTGGAATTGGAGTGATTACATGGCTCAACCTGATGGAATTTGGAATCGAGGTCAATTTTGGGGTAGTTGATTTGGGCTTGGAAATTGGGTTTGAAATTGGATTAAATTGGGCTTGAATTAGGTTCACATTGGGCTTGAACATGACGACATTTAATTTGGATTTGAAATTTGGTGAATTTGAAATGAATTTGGTGGAGATTGGGGGTGAATTGCAAACTTTGGAAATTTAGGGGTAATTTGGGAATTTTGGCCAATTTTGATGGATTTGGGTGCAATTGGAGACATTGGGTGGTTAGCATTTGTTTTAGGGATGTTTGGAGTGAATTTTGAGGTTTTGGGGATATTTGGGCAATTGAGGTAATTTGAAGTGGTTCAATGCGATTTTTGGTGAAGAAATGAAAGTCTGAGCAATTTTGGGATTTTTAGGGTTTTAGTGGCATTTTATTAAATTTTGGGGAATCAGGGGTAAAAGGTCATGGTCGAGTGTTTTGGTGGAGTTGAAATTAGTTGGGCAAGGTGGCCATGTAAACCATGGAATTGTATAGACCCCCACACCCCCCCCTTCCTCCTGAGGCTATAGAACCCATGGGAGAGCTCATTTTGGATTCTCCACATGTTGGTGTTGGCCTCTAAGCCAAAGGCTAAGGGCTTGAGAACACCCACATGAGTTTCCAAAAGAGACAAGGAGGTAGGTTAAGCGCAGTGTGATTTTGGAGTTTTGAAGTGTGTTAGGTTGTGATGATCTTATGTGTGTGTGTGATGACCGCGACTTTATATATGCTTAAAAATATAAGATAAATATGGACGTAATAAATATTTAATAATTGTAAAGTCACACTTATCAAACTCAAGTAATATAGGGCTCCAATAAAGTCCTAGATATCGATCCCACAGGGAGTGGTTTGGAATTACGAACTAAGATTTTAGAAAAAGCAATACTTTAATCACAACAACGAAGTTCAATTTGCTTATCTGTCACTAATAGGAAATTGCAAATAATATATAATTTAATAACTTTTAAATAACGAATGATACTAATGAGGGTTTAAATGTGATATTCAATATATAAGAAAACATCCTCATTGTCAAGAAATTATAGTGAATAGATAAAGTGAATTGGTTCAAATTATATTGCGCCAAATAGGAGCATACCTATTCTTTATCCTTTGGTCTAGACATAAAGAATATTGACTAATCATACGCTTGTTTACTGAATCTGTGTCTTGGTTGAGAGGATACTGACTCTCACTTCGGAGCTCCCACGTTCCCCTCGCCTGAGGGCTAACATCTACACTTAAACACCCAAACGATAGAACCAAATTGGGGATTTTAGTCTGTCACTCTAAGATCTCCAATTCTACGCTCGATAATATTTTTTCCTTATTTATTTGCACCCAACGTCCAAGGGGTTTAACCTCCCTGAATCTTGGATGTAATCTTCACTTTAGTTGTAAAACTCAACATATTTTAGCAAATCAATTGACTAGATTGAAAGTAAATTACGATCGAAGTGAAAAGATCATCACAATTTCTTAAACATTTTTATGGCTTTACCAATTCAAATCACAATTTCACAAATCTCGAGACAAGGAGAAAGACAGAGAAAACTAGTCAGATCTCATGGGGAAAACACAATAAAATACAGAATTCATATATAAAATCAAAGTTATACAAACTACAACAAGTAAATAACTTATCTCTAATTTCTCCCCATGAATACTCCTCGAAGTTCCTCTGAATCTCTTCCTTTCTTTACAACACACAGAATTCCTCTTTGAAACAACAAGGAGGGAGAAATCTCTCACTTTTCCTCCACCCTTACAATCTCTCAAAGAATTTCTCACAATTTAGACACTTAAGTGAACTCTCTACACACTAATGGAACCTTTCTAGCAACTAGGACCTCTTTAATTTTTTTGCCAAAATATTCTTTTAAAGTTGTGGATGAGCTTTCCCAAGATTTGCCTAAGCATCCCTTCAAAATTTGGCCTTATCTAAAGCCTGATTGGGCATAATCGCCGACCTCGCTGTCGGCGGCCTCGAGGGACCTTCTTAATGAATTAATTGTGGAGTCTCAAGAAAATCTCGCCATCGGCGCCCTAGTTCAATTCTTCACATTTTGGTCCTTTTCGCTCCAAATTCACTCCTTTTGGCATCTTTTTACTCCAATGACCCTAATTCATCATTCCCGCAACAAAATATCAAAAATATCTTTCTTTAAAGTGCAATATCATCAAAAACAGTATAAAATAGGCATGAAAAACTCAACATATTTTCCTCTGGTCAAAATCCCCCAAACTTAACTATTACTTGTCCTCAAGTAATCAATATATTTTCCTTTGGTCAAAATCCCCCAAACTTAACTATTACTTGTCCTCAAGTAATTTTAGTTCTACATAAAAGTTATGATCTATTGTAATAAAGTTTTAATTCAAAAATACTATAAGTTTGATTTAAGATATATAAAAGTTATGATCTATTGTAGTAAAGTTTTAATTCAGAAATACTATAAGTTTGATTGCATAAAAATTATGATCTGCTGTAGTAAAGTCTTAATTCAAAAATACTATAAGTTTTATTTAAATAAATATCATTGTGAGATTTTCAAAAAAAAAATTGAAGTAATTGAATTAACTCTGTAGCCACAAGATTATCCAGTCATCAAGTTTAAGAGTTCTAGTCTTCTATTCATTTCACGAATTACTATATATTGCAATATTAAGTCACTTAGAATATTCAAAAGATAGGAACTTCATGAGAACTCTACTAGTAAAATATCTATTCCATAAATATAAGTTCAGGAATGTATTTAGTTTTTCTCTTTAGGTAGGTCCAGTGAAGCCAATTTTTGATTAGACATATCCTCAAGCTTCTCCTCACTTCCATAATTTTTTTCTTTCTTTTTCTCTTTTTAATTTGGATTTCTTTCAATCCTATATATTTTTATTTTATTTTCAAGGATTGTTTTCAATCCTTTCTTTTTCCTTTTTCAAGTGAGGATTATTATATCTGGATAGCCTAATTGTTGTCAATCCTTTCTTTTTCCTTTTTCAAGTGAGGATTACTATATCTGGATAGCCTTTCAGGGTTTGTTGTCAATCCTTTCTTTTTCCTTTTTCAAGTGAGGATTACTATATCTGGATAGCCTTTATATTGTCAATCCTTTCTTTTTCTTTTTCAAGTGAAGATTACTATATCTGGATAGCCTTTAATAAGATTGCTGTCAATCCTTTCTTTTTCTTTTTCAAGTGAAGATTACTATATCTGGATAGCCTTTAATAATCTTACTTTTCTTTCCCTAAATTTGAAACTCAACACTCCTTTACCTTATAGATATTTCATAGTTTTTACATCATTGAGCCCCAATCTTTTCTTCTTTTATCTTATAAATATTTCATAGTTTTTACATCAATGAGCCCTAATCTTTTCTTCTCAAATAAATTTCTAGATTCTTAATACTTCAAGTTATAGTTTTCTTTACTTTAAATAGTTAATTATAATCTTATTCTCTCATACTAAAATTTTTTAAGTTACAAAATTAATTTTCATTACAAAAATAGTTCTTTAAATATACCATAATATTTAAATAGTTACAAAAATATAATTACCTGAATTAAATTTACTACATAAAATATATAAATAATTTATTTAAAATATTGAAATAGAGGATATCTAATAGTTGATCTTTTTCTTCCCTCCCCCAAACTTAAATTTTTAAATATGAAATAATACATGTGGAAAGAAGCTATAAATATAAATCATACCTCAGTATTGTAGGCATTTTCATCATTCTGAAATTTTTGCAGGCCTTCTCAAATTTTTACTTCACCTGGTCTGTAATATTAGGAGCTTTCTACACATATAAATCATTAGAGGAATTTCTGGGTAATGAAATTTTGAAATAAGTATAAAACTAAAACATTAAACAAGCACAACATTTCCTAACATAACTACAACACTAAACAATTAAAACTAAAATGTGAAATAAAAATCACATTACATTACAAAATACTACTCAACATCTATTAAACTATACATGCACATTTATCTATAACTAACTTTATAACAACAATTAAAAATTATTCAAGTACAACGAAATAATAAAAATGAAAGTCCAAATACACAAACATCCATTTCTATTACAAAAAAAACTTACGGAAATAAAAGTACACATATAAGTACATCAATTACATTCAAATATCAAAATCCCAAACTATGTCTTGATCGTTTTGATCAGCAGGTGGATTTGGTTGATACTGAGTATATCAGGGGCACTCAAGAAAAGTAACATTAGGCTCACCTCTGTAGTGTCGGGCCTGAGCTTCATAATAAGCTGTCTCAAAATTTGAATGCCTCTAAAGGTACTCACTATCGTAATCGTGTCGACGTTATAAACCTCCAATCTTTTCATTTATCAATTCTAAGCTCTTCCGCTGCAAGGTCAACTCATTCATTAAATTAGAGAGGGTAGGGGAACTAGAATGTGGAAGGTCATAACTTGTAGAGGGGACATCTCTATTAGTAGAAGGTTCTTGAATTCTAATCCCAGTTCTCCATTTCTCATGGGATTCATAAGTCTTCAAATTAGCTTTAATAATGGGCTTCATCGGGTAAACCCATTTCTCATCTCCAATTTCCACTCCAGAAAATTTGCAAATTACATAAATAAGTCCAGAATGTCCTAGACCTCCACTTGTCTCACTTCTTGTCGTAGTTAATATATTCTTAAGAATGATTCTCCCTACATTTATAGTTCTATTTTTCTAAATACAGAAATTCAGAATAACTCTATCTCTACTTACCTCACTATGGTGATAAGTCGGTAACAGAGTAGAGGAAATGAAATAGTGCCACGCCTTAGATGTCGCTTTCAACATGGAAGCAGAAAAATTTACCCGTTCTCGCTGCTTTATCTTCCATGTTCCTTTCCCATTAGGAAATTTGATCACATCATTAAGGGGGCCTTCCATAGTACTGAAGGATTCATATTGGCAGTTATAAGAGTCTGGGACTTCATAAAAAGTGTTGATGCGGGTGGCAGTAAACTCAACAGGAAATCCATACACTTGAACGATTCCATCCTCAGAATAGATTACATTGGCGTAGAACTCCTTTAAAATGTTTGCATCAGCTTTATTGGTGGTGTAACAAAAATTTTCTTACCTCCGCTCTGCAATAACTCGTTCGATTTCTCCTCCCGGACTTCCAAAAACTTGATCTTGTATACACTTCTTTCCTTTAAATATGGAAGTAAATTTTGTTTGAGCCATCGCATTGACGAAGCGACACTCGTCGAATTCAACCCGTCTCTTTTATCGTGGAGCCCTTTCAATCTAATCAAATTATAGAAAATTTTCAAAAAGTACTTCAAATTTGCAAATCATGGCTTTCAATAGTAATTCTAAGAGTTCAACATTAAGATGCATGAATTTCTTCCTAAATTTTCTTCACATTTTCACATTTTTTCGGATCTCTTCAATGTAGAAGAAATCCATGGTGAAAATCAAATATTTTTAGTTTGGAGTGAAGCTCTTACCTAGAGATGATCAAATCCGGTGTCAAAAAGCCCTGAAATCGCCTCCCAATCCAAGATCTTTCAAGCCCTAGGTCAAAAATGGCATTTTTAGGAGGAAGGGGATGATGAATAGTGGCGATTGACTGGTCAAAATTGCAGTTAAAGGTGTTTTTTTGTGAACTCGCCGTCGGCAGGTTTGATGGCACCATCGGTGCACTCTATTGGAATGAAATCCAAAGTCTCGGGAAAAATTTGCAGGCGGCGGCGTTGAGGGTGCCGTCGGCGGGCTCTATTGATTTTGTCCAAATTTCGAATTTTCACGATTTTGATTAATTTCAAGCCTTAACAACATGTTTTTAATTATTATAGATATAATGTTAAGTGATTAAATGATGTACTTACCATATATAAACTTTCACAACACACAATTGTTGACCTCACTTTTGGTTGAGGTCTAGAAAACTTCTTTAGTAGCTTAGGTCTAGCCATAGGACTTTCCTATTGACTAGTCTTAGAAAACTAGAAAAGGTATCCTCACCATTAGAAATTCAAAATTCTTCTCTTTGCTCAACTTGA